>KK121803.1:228341-240432 GCA_000611955.2 Stegodyphus mimosarum
TGTAGAACATTTTATTTTTTTAATTTGCTTAGGTATTTCACTATAAATTTCGAAATGAGGAATTAATACAAGAATTTATTTTATATATTTATAAACTACTATATTAATTCCGCAATTTAATAATATGTGATTTGAAGCGAAAGACCTGAAACCCACGCTTCTTTTCCAATTCACTCACCTCGAAGGGACGTTGCCTTTAACAGAAATTACGTTTTTTGCAATTGTATGTAGGTGGAAGATGATGTCATGTTTTGGCTTTTTCTCCGAAAGATATCTTTCTCCGCTTTTCTTTTGTAGTGCGATGTAATACTTTGGAAATCCCAAGAACGTATGTTGTCATCATTCAGTTATTTGCCCTCTCTCCAAGACGCTTTAATTTCTTTCATTGCTGAGATAAAAAAATAAAATGTGATTTCACGTTACCACCAACAAATTGCGAACGTTACTTTCAGTTCATGGACAAATCTTTATAAAAATAGAATAAAATAATACTAATGAATGTAGAAAATGTTGCTCAGAATTTTGTTGTGTCTCTTTTATAAGGCAATCTTCTCCTTTATTTCTTTCCGTCTGAAGCTTTACTGATGATTCTTGGCTGATAATTTTGGCAGATTCTTTTCCTTCATTCAGATATTCTTTATTTAGTAATTCTGTAAATCATTTTTTATACTCCAGTTAGATTTTGTTGCCTTATTCACATACCTTATATCACATTTGTTGCCTTGTTCACATTACACACATTATGTCGCCTTATTCACTTTTAATTCCTCTTGTTAAGTGTTTTCTTATGTGATTCCTCGTATTAGCCAAAAGGAGCAATTTGCCCAGAAGGGCTATTAATTTCGTTTTGGCATTTTGCGTTGGTTCACTATAAACGATGTTTCACTTTTCGAATTGTTGCCACCAAATGTTAGAGCCCTGCATTACATTTAAAGAAATTAAATAACGAAAACACTGCATGAATGTATGTATTTTTCTCGCACTGTGAAAAAACAACGGTACCTAGAGACATCAAATGTTGAATAACGTAGTCCTCACTCGAACATGGACATTTGGAATTTGTTTTATTATCTATTTCATATCTTGCAAAACCTTAGCGAATTTTTGATCAACAAACTCAATGATTTCAAAGCGAGCAATGCAAACACTGTACAAAAAAAACTTTATCGCCAGCTCTTCTAAAGATATGCTCTTTTTAAATTATTTTGTCATATTCCTGTTGAATAAATTTTAGGTTTTAAGTGCGAAGAACATGATATTTAATAAATAAAGGTAGCACACAAAATGTTAAAAAACGTTCCTTTGTCATTTAATAAAATCTGAAAGCTTTCAGTTTTTTCCCATATCCTTTTTTTTAAATATCAGGTGTCTTTTTATTTCTTATAAGACTTTTAAAAAACTTCATAATATAGCTGTACATATTAAAACAGTACTGGACATTGCTTTGCCGATAATACGGAATGCGTTTGAAAAGTCTCATTCCTTTCAAATACCTTTAAGTAATCTTTTTACATAAGTAATTTTTTTTAATCTTTCTTCGTAAATTCACCAGACAACAAATTAAACACTCGAGACGGGAACGTTATAAAACTATTTAGCTATAATGCGTCTATGATCATTGTTAACATTTGTGATTTAGTGTGGTATGAACTAAAGAAGTTTCTCATCGTAAGAGATATCAATGTTCAGCCACTCTTGCATCAAAGAATTTTTCGCAAATATTTCACCTACTCTGTTTTCCCTTTCGGAATCGGATGATGCAACGTGCATCTACTTCTTATATTTTTAAGAACCGTATTTCGACTCGAGATTCGAAATTTAACTAATCTGCAAATCTCGAAGCTCTTTTCGAACAATCGCGTGGCATGCAGTTCAGCAGTTTTTATTCCACCACCTTATCTTATTCATCTTTTATCATTCATCGATCGTAATATGCTGGCATCTTCGTGGATGAAATGGCTCTGGTTGGCCATCTGTGGATGAATCAGTTTAGCACATGGATGGCTGCTACATCATCAAAAGTGGACACACTGAGCTTTGTAAAACACGTACGAAACCTACGTGCATTTCTCTCTGTACTGTTAATAATAAATTTTGTTATAGGTTACATAGTTTATTTGTTATGGTCTTTTTAAATGTTTCCAGGATTTAAAGGGCATTCCAACAAAAGCACCGGATTCAGTATGTCCAATAAAATACTTTAGTATTAGAAAATGGAAAATGATTTTAAATATTTACAACAAGTAAATGTTCCAGTTTAAGAATAAAAAATAATCTCTGGCATATGACATGCACGATTTGCTCTGCAGCACCGCAATCCTTCGATGAAGTTTTATCACATGATTTGCCTACTGAGCTGGCTAATTGATACATTGAATTTCTTATGTTTCGTTGTTAGTCTGCTTAGGATTTGTAGGATTCTAAGTTCGAATTTTTTGGGACTTGCATTAACACTTTCATGCAAAACAGCAGACTGGCTGAATCGAAAGTGTGCTGATTTAATGTCTGCTATTAAACCTGGGTGCTCAAATTTCTTCATCAGCCTACGAAGTGTTGCTTTATTTTCAAGCCCAAAGACTGCACGAAACGTTTTAACAGTCTCTGTTTAACACTCGCCATTCTTGCTTTAAGGTTTATCCTAATCTTATCACAGATATTTTAAGTTTACGTATGCACCTTTCCTATCAGCTTAGGATTTCCTTCCAGATAAGTTGGAAGGACCAAGACTGAATATCTTGTTCCAGAAAGAAGCAGATGATTGTTCCCAATCAAACTGTAAAATGTGTAAACGTATTTTTCTTAGTTTTAGTCTAACTTTAGATATTTTTGTAAAGTTCGCCCTAAACAAGAAAAGTTTAATGATGAAATTCATTGAAGGAAGCAGAATTTTTAGAAGTTAAACTTTGCTGTTAAAGAGTTTTTGTAGAATTTACACTCTTAAACAAGGTCACTTTGAGACCTTATTCTTCGAGTAGTTAAATTCTGGTGGGGAAAGATGTAAGTTTTATCC
Source organism: Stegodyphus mimosarum (assembly GCA_000611955.2). Taxonomy (NCBI): domain Eukaryota; kingdom Metazoa; phylum Arthropoda; class Arachnida; order Araneae; family Eresidae; genus Stegodyphus; species Stegodyphus mimosarum. The sequence goes on from KK121803.1 coordinate 231,352, forward strand.
TAATTTTATAACAGTTATTTTAAGTTTATGCACCTTTCCTATCTCTTCTAGCTTCAGCTTACAATTTCCTACCAGAATGTATTTTCAGGAATGCGTTTAATGCAAATGAGTAAGATCAGTATTTAAGTCGGCGTTTCACTGACTTCGTTACAGAGCCAGAGTTTCTGACTAGCTCGCGTTTGCCTTTGGGCTACGTCTCTCTTTAAGCTATTACTACGCTCGGCCGTACTTCAGGCCCTTGATAGCTTCGCCCACTTAATTGAGATCTAGGAGCCAACTACTTAGAATCCTGATAGCTTCGGCTATATCCTTTAGTTAGGCATTAGTTAAGTTTTAATTCTTATTAATTTAATTTCAAGCCCAAGCGGAGGCTTTTGCTGTACACTCTGAGATAGGAGCCTACTGCGTTTATCCTTATTTTGAGAAATAAAGGGTAATTAACCCTTCTTGAGTCTTACGTCTTTGTTCACACACTCAAGCGATTACTCGCTTATCAGTGTAAAAGGGTCCCTACATTTAGCTGTTAAATAAAAGGGTGGAACCCCACATTGCAGTGAGTTTGCACGATCAAAACTTGTTATTCGAAGGCGTAACTTTGCATGTCGACTAAGCTGCAACGAAGTTGCGAAATGAATGGACAATGACAAAATGCCAGAGTTGCCGGGTCAAATGAAACTGGATGTTCTTAAATCGGAACGTTTACGTGTATTAAGTATGTAAGAATATTTTTCATTTTCTAAAAATAAAGTATTCTGGAGCGCATATTAAATCCGGCGCTTTTGCTCGGACACTTATAAGGTATTTCTCCCGTCTTTTTGGCATGCCTTCATTGTGTAATAGTCAGCACACTTGGCGCGTATTCGAGAGGTCCGAGTTTCGAGTCTCGGAGAGGAAATTGCTCATTTTTCATGTCTCCTGCTTCAAAAAATACTAATGCCTCTACAGTGGCGCCTGAACTAAAAAGGCATTATTCACCAGCCTTCTCCACCTTCTTAATTATGAACCTAATGATTCTCCATTCTTCTTATATTCTCATATAAGGTATTTCTCCCGCCTTCTTAGCATGACTTCGTGGTGTAACGGTCAGCACACTCGGCGCGTATTCGAGAGGTTCGAGTCCCGGCGAGGGCATTGCTCATTCTTCATGTGTCCTGCTTAAAATAACCTCTACAAACGCAATGCGAATAATTTTGCACTGTCATCTTACGCAAATGGAATGGATTCTGCAAAGGAAATAAATACTAACACTTAGTTACATTAATTTAAATAGTGACTCTCAGATTACCACATTGCATATAAGTATAGATTCCGTAATAATAAAATTATGAATAGATGAAATTTCTCCCAACAGCTGCATCGGCTCAGAAATACTGTTATCTAGAAAAATGGAACTGATGCATAAATCTATAACAACACCTTTTCGAAAAAACGGATTATCATGAGATTTCGCTTTAAATATTCTGCTCGTTTTCTCTCTTAAGCGCATGAAAACATTCTGGGCATAAAATCCTATAACGTGAACTAAACCCATTACATTTCAGAAATTCTATTTTGCTGCGTTGATTTTTTGCACGTGCTTATAACAAAATCAAGCATGTAAAATCTTGTTTCGAAGAATTTTGAAAAGGATTTAACATTATGCGGTAATTTCATTTTATAGAATATTTTTATTATGCATCACTATGTTTACTTTTTTCGCAATGAAGTTTTTTTTTTAAGGAACCTGCATCAATTTAAATATGATCGTTTTAAAATATGAAATATGAAGTACAGGACACTGGGGAATTGATAGGGTAATTTTTATTTGGGACTCTAACTGGAGCTTGCTCCATTTCTTATCTTAGAAGAAAATATCTGCTTGAGTCTTTAAAAGAATTAATTAACTTCTCTTTTGTTAATTTTTGGCCTACCACTTTATAACATTCACTATGACCTTCATATATAATAGAGATAATACTTTATGTATTATATATGTAGAGTCATTAGATTATTTCGAAGCAGGAGACATGAAAAATGAGAAACGCCTTCCCCGGGAATCGAAAATCGAACCTGTGGGTTACGCGTCGAGCGTGCTGACCACGAAGGCATGCAAAGAAGAAGTAAGAAATACCTTATATACTCCCCTTTTTAAAGGGCGTCTGAGGATTAGGGGCCCCAATCGCCAAATGGTGGTGGTGGAGAATCATGATCCACCACCTTTTTTTAATTCGGGCGCCAGTGTAGAGTCGTTGGTCATTTTTTGAAAGCAGGAGACTGAAGAAATGAGCAACGTCTTCGCTGGGAATTGAACCACGGATCTCTCGATTACGCGACGAGCGTGCTGACCACTACACCACGAAGGCATGCAAAGAAGGTGGGAGAAATATCTTATATATATAATACAGTTTTAGAAACTAAACACCTTTATTTCCATAAAGCAAAATACAGCACACACTTTTTTAACAAAATTTTTGAAGAAAGAAATTATTTTTATTTGTCTCCATATGCAATATGTTTCAATTTCAACTAAATTAAAACAATGAATTTCATTTTTAAACATGCGAATCGTAAAATGAAGTACTAACACTGTTTATATTTTTACATTTATTAAATTAAACAAAAAATGTGATGTGGCCATCACATGATTTCGTTGAACGGCCTATTAAATTATACACATTTGTTCCTGTATTCCACCTAAACTTATGTCCTCGAATTTCATCAGAGATATATTTTTCATTCAATTAATTCACTTCTCACTTCGCGACAATACAAATGTATATAAAAACTCAATACATCTTCATTAAAAATTGTAAAATGTACAAGAACAAAAAAATTTACAATTACAGTTTTTAGATAAAAACAAGGCGAAGAATGCAGATTTTTCGGTGCACAAAACTGAAAGTTTACATTTGGTTCTACTCGGCAAAAAGACACTGGAATTTGTGCAGAAACTAACTTAATTCACTATTCTACTAATAGTTTAAAATGTAAACAAATGGCGGTTTCGTTAGGCTTAGTAGCACTTAAAAACTTTCAAATTGTCGATAATTTTACAACTATTGCATGCAGATTAACTAAAAGCATAAAATCGAAACATAAGAACAACACAATTCAATCACTTTTAAAGCAAAAAATGCACAATTTACCAACATATAAGAATAAAAAACTGAGCTCAACGATCTAGGTAACAGAGTGGCTATATATATACATTTTTGGTGCTGTAAATTGCAGCCAAAGAGAGAGGTGGACAGCTAAATGTTATAGCAGTCTCCTGTACAAAATTTCAACGTTTGGAAGGTACACGTTTTTGAGTTATGTGAGATACATAGATATGTACGTACGTACTAAGTACCGACGTCACAAAAAATCTCTTCTGAATTCATTTTAAATCATTTAACAATCCGTTTTGGAAAAAAAAGAGTCTCTTTTTCTCTATCCGTACGTACAGATGTCACGCAAAAACATCGTTCAGATGTATTCTAGAGCGGTCAAAATGGATGTTTTCGTTGAAATATGGTATCCAAAATTTTTTAGCGATTACAATACTTCCTTTACTTCGTACAAGGCAATAAAAATGATTTTAATTTTTAGTAAAACTAAATGAAATGTGTGTTTCTTTTGAACTGAAATTGAATTACTTTTAATTGACCTAAAATTGCTGAAATTAAAACATTACTTTTACTGACGAACTGAAGTTAAAACATTACTTTTTATTGAAGTAAAATAATGAAATTAAATACACATTATATAATTTGAATTCAATTACTTTCACTGTTGTGCTATCTTAATTACTATTTATTTCTATAAATGCACACTTAAGGGGTATCAGAACCCCCTATATCGACAATGTTAAATTGGCCATTTTCAATGTACCTTTTCTCAAACTCTGCTGTAGATATACTCTTGAAATTTTTTGTGTAATTAATGTACACCTATCTGATTATATTGAAATGAGCTTTTGAAACATTTTGAATTTTAGACTAATTTATAGACTATTTTATTAGGCATAGTAAAATTTAGCACTTTTCTCACGCAAAAAAAATTGTGAAATTTTTTTTTATCTTAATTTATCCCAAAAAGCTCATTTCAGTAAATATTAGAAAATATAATAAATAAGCCATAAAAATTTTAGGTACCCGGGAGCAGTAGTTCATGAGAAAAGGTACATCGAGTATAAAAAAATTACGTTTGGAGAAAAACGCATTCTTATGTAAAATTCCTCATTTATCAAAGCATTAGATGATAAAATAAAACTAGATTTTTTAAAGTTCTAATTTTCATAGAGATTAAAGAATAGTATTTTTAGAAAGCTAAAAGCGTAGAGAATTTGAAAATGCAAAAATCTCAAATCAATATTTTTTGAAGATTTTTGGCTTTCAACACCCCTTAAGACGAGAAACATGTTTTAAATTTATTTTTATATATAATCTCAAACAAATGCCTTTCCTTATAACAAGCTATGGAAAAATTTAATTCGAATATTTCTAATTTGCGTTAAATCTCTTCACACATTAAGTATTTCGCAAAGATATTTATGCTTGTTATAGAAGATGACTAAGCATGGAGTTTCCTAAAATTAGGTAAAATTAAATTGTAAACTCAAGCTTATTTTATAAAAAAAAATCTGTACAATTTACAGAAGTTTTGTGCAGGTTGCCTTCCTTCAAAAAGTAAAAATACGGTAAAGAATTTGGAAAAATCATAAGAAGACTTATTCTATAATACCAACATTTGTTTATGACTGAATTTCGCCTAAATTTAAATTTAAGATTTCCATGCTTTTCTGTTAATTATTGAATAGTTTGAGACATTAAGTTTGGACACAATGAGATGAATTACAGCAGGTAGGTGAACTCTCAGCAGAATGTGTATCACTCGACCTATCAGATGTCTGGCACATGCTCACGTGACAATGGTTACTTTTTTCTTCTAGTCATCAATTCATCGCCCAATCATAATTCAGAAATGCTGTCGTTATGCGTCTTTATGACACTACTGGAAAGAGGCGAAATACGTCGGGCATACTCCGCATAAGAGCTAAGAAGCGCCTGCAGTATTCTAAAAGGCTGGTTTTCAGTTCGATGACGGTTACGGATCCTTCCTAACGAGTCCGCGGCACTGCAGTGTCTTCTTTGCCTACCCCACATTCACTCTCTCCGAGCTGTTTGCTTGTTTTGCTTTATATGATTATGGCAAAGCACGCGAGTACTACCTGCCTAAGAGTAGGAATGCCTTCGTGTAGGACTTTCTAAGGAATGAAACACTACTCACTTTTTTTTTCAAGGAGGACTATTTACGTTATACATAGAAAAAAACCACGAAAGAACCCATGCAGCAGCCCATTAGCTTAGAATCGAACCTAGGTCGAACTACTAGTGTTCAACGAATTTACCTCTCCGAGATGATAAACTATCACTACGCCCAATGTGGAAGTAAGAATTCCTGTATAAATACGCAAGCATCAAAGCATCAGTGTCTTCAATTTCTGTAAGATGTGGGCAGTTCATACACCAGGCTAAAATGCTGGAGTATTCTTGTCCAGTCTCGAGCTTGAGTCGCTGTAAGAACGATTAAAGATTCTGGCAAAATGGCAGTATTGAGGGCTGCTTTAAGTGCTCAAGCCGACAGCAACTTTCATAAAGGGTGTACTAAGGAGCCACGGTGTTGCGTTATGAACCTTTAACTTCACCAAATCTGGTTATGGAGTCTGGATTATCAAAAATATCCCCTTTCTAATCTTTATTTCCCATTCTCCAACAAAATAAATAAGAAATAATGTATATTCTTATCTTATAGCACAGAAATGCAACATATGATTGAAAATTTCATTCGTCTTGTCCTTAAGAAGTAATATAGATTCTGTAAATAATTGTGTTATAAATCCTCCTACCAATTAATCCTATTTGATATTTACTATAATTTAAAAAAAAATGTGGATTCACACTTAGATGTGCCCAGCAACGGATGGAAATATAGAAAGCTTATTTTGGTTCTTTTTCTCTTCGTATCTTACCGTTAAAACACAGAAAATCTATCTCAGCTATTTTTGTTTCTTCTTTTTACTTCCTTGTACGAAGTAACGGAAATACTGTAATCGCGAAAACTTTCTGCTGTGATATTTCAACAGAAATATCCATTTTAAACGATCCCGAATCCATTTGAACGATTTTTTTGCGTGATGTCTCTATATACGAACTATTTTTATTCGCTCTTAAAGGACTATTTTTTTAAGTCATGTGAAGAATAAATCCTTAACAAGAAATGATTTATCTTTTCGTCGTTATCATAATCCCAATTTTTCTAACTTCCTTCCTTGTAAATTTTATAAAATAATGGATCTAAGAACTTTAGTTATTTACATATAAAAATATTAATAAACTGAATCAGAATTAGATATTGCGTGTATTTAAATATTTATAACGATTTATTACTTTAAATGTTTTCCTCTGCAATCCTCTTAACTACTTTGCAGTTTCCTTTCCTTATTCTGTTTAAAGAATTTTGTCATTAAATATACTACTGATACATTATGTATTTAGGTATTATCTTATTTCTAAGTAACTGATTACCTTATTTCAAGAATATATTTTTCTGCTTATTCCAGTTCCAACTTTATTCGTAAGTTATATTATTTCTTAGATTCTAAAACGCGTTTCTTTTCTCATATAATCTTCATTAAAAATTAAGTGGATTTCGGAATCGATGATGCCTTAGAATTTAAATTTTTTCCAAATGAATTATTTTTCTTGTCTAGAAAGAAGAACAATATTAGATATAATATTCTTTCTAAAAATGAATATAATTATAAAAGAAATGTATGTTAGATGTATTTAGTGCTTTATTTCATTTTATTTTCTACTTCTTAAAAATATTAATTCTTTTTTTCTGTTGATTTTATTGATTTTAAGGCGCGTATTTTACAATCGATACCGTCTTAGAATCAAAGCAAGTTATTGGTATTTTTCTATTAATGGTGTGCCTGTCGCTAAATGTGTTAGCTTCTTTATGCCGCATTATGAGAAGCTCTGCAGTGATATATATATATATATTTAATGCGTGCAATGCCGAAGCTATGCGGAAGCAGATCGCTGTATACATGGGGAGAACAAAACTGTTGCTCTCCCCATGTACATAACAGTCTGTTTCCTTTTAAAAAAACTTTAAAAGAACTGCACAATTCGGTATCACGCACAGCTTTGGCATTGCGCATATTAATCATTGCCTATAGAAGTTGTTCTTTTCATGAAGTTTTATCTATCGTCAGGGTTGCCATCAACAAGGTATATTTCGTGCCAACGTGAATGTTTGGCGCTTAATGTTTTTCCATTATAGTACCAGTCACATTTTTTGTTTCGACTTTTTTTTCCGCATTTCTCACAGACTCCTTTTCAAACGCGAGAGAACTAACTATACCCGTAATTTTCAAAAGATAATACAAAGCACAAATTTATGAAAACATTTATTCGAAAAGTCAGTTCGGGTTATAGTTGAGTTATTTGGATTACGGTAAAGCACACGACAGCTGTCTGCCTCAGGGAAAGTGTGCCTTTGTGGAGGGCATTTGAAGAGAGATTGGCTCGTATGTACATTTCACATAAGAAAAAAAAAACGCGAAACCTCTTATACAAAGAACTCGTTCGCTGGATTTGAACTCGGATTGAAATAACAGTGTTCAGAGATTTTACCTCTTTACAACTGGTGAGCTGAAATATCAGTTCATTTAATGGCTTCATGTCATTTTCAAATATAAATGATGTTTTAACCATTGATTTTAGTTTAAGTTGGTACAACATCAGGGATGCTAAACGCGCTCCACAGTTTTAGATACGCAATCTACATCTCATATAGGGAGAATAGTTAGCAAACGTTAAGCGACATGTTGCCAGCAGGAAAGCGAAGTGCTGGAAGAGAAGCAATAAGCAGCAGTCTATCTAGGCCGAGTGCAGAAAGCAGTGATTCAGAATGATTAGTTTCGCTTCTCAATGCATTTGATTGGATAATTAATACTACTCTAAAATTATTATTAGCTGTTTGAGTTTTAGTCCCATTTACATCACCAGCGTTATGTATGAGTCATATGATATGGATTAGTCTCAAAATGACATAGTGCAGAAAATGATTAATATCTTTAGCATAAAGAGGGAAAATACCAAATAAAACTAAGCATTCAGGGGCTATTGCTAATTTAAATTTATATATATATATAATATATATATGTATGTAATATATATTTATATATATATATATACCTTATGGCATTTATTGATGGAATAACTTATATACTTTCCTTTTCAGGTTTGAATATCTTTACTTTTGTAAATATCGTCTGCGCGTGTGGTTAATTTCAGATAATTTCATTTTCCAGTCTAAATATCTGTACTTTTCTAAATATCGTCTGCTTATTATGGCATTGTTAATCGCCATAATGTACGCATATGGCGATCTGAAAACCCCCATGAATACCGTGAGGCGCAAAGGGATTCCCCAAAGGTTAAAGTGTGGTGTGGACTAATGCACGACCGAGTCACTGGACCTTTTTTTTTACAGAAAAGACGGTCTTATCAGTCGTATACTTAGATATGTTGCAAAACTTCGTATTTCCACAACTAGAAGAGCTTCAGCCACATGTCTTTTTGCAGCAAGATGGTTCACCACCTCATTGGGGTACCATCGTTCGTAGTTCTTTGAATGACAATTTTACAGGAAGATGGATTGGGCGAGGAGGTCCAATTCCTTGGCCACCCAGATCACCTGATATAACGCCGCTGGACTTTTTCCTTTGGGGATTTGTAAAGGACAACGTTTACAGGAGGAGAGTGTCGAACATGGATGACCTAAAAGCCAGAATTACAACAGCAGTAGCCTCTGTGGATGCTGACATGCTTGCCGGTACCTGGCGTGAAATTGAATATCGACTTGATATTTTCCGTGTGATGAAGGGGGCACACGTGCAAGTTCATTGAGAAGGGTCATGAAACTTTTTGAGTCTATTTAACCATTTATGTTATTAATTTTAATCTAACTTTATTATTTTATGAGATATTAAACATCAAAATGGGTCCGGGACTTTATAAACACCTTGCATAAATAAATACATATATA
>KK121803.1:250615-284439 GCA_000611955.2 Stegodyphus mimosarum
TCTTCCATTGCCACCAAACCACTCGAAAGAGCTTTCGGCTCACCAGTATTTTAATTGCCTCCGTGCCGTGTAGACACTTTATACAAACATTCAGGATTCGAACCCCGGGCTCTTTGGTACGGGAGCCAGCATCGCACGCCATTGCATCGATTAGGGCGGCATTTTACAGAACAGTGATTCTTTTCTTAAACTAAGGTCCGTGTGTTCATCTGTTAAGGGATAAAGTGGCGGTCCGCATTAGGTGGCATATTTTTTAGGCAGCATTTTTCATCTGAAGCATGATTTTACATACGCATAAGAATCGCAGGGCAAAAAGGAGGTGATAGGTAAAAAAATTTATGATAGGTAAATAATCACGAGATGCTGAATTGTCATACGGAACTGAGTTTCAGAAAGAAATGCTTTTTATATTGATCAAAATGTTAGATAAACTTACTATAAGATTTCAACAATTTTATGTTCTTACGCCTTCCTTATTCCATTGAAATTTTAAAATAAAAAACACGAATGCCAACTTTACTACAAATACAATTACGTAGTATTTTATTTAAAGTAAATCTGACATGTTTAATTAGTAATTAAATAACTTACTTTAATTTAAGCTGAAAGAAATTGCGAACACTTTGTAGAGTTCCTCACTTTGATTTTGCTAAATTAAATGTCGAGGAGCCTAGTGAACTGTTAAGCGAATTTTCGCTTAGTTCAAAGAACTGATATCGTAAACTCAAGAAGGATTAATTACCCTTTATTCACTCAAAATAAGATGAACAGCCGGCCCCTTTCTTCGGGCTTACAACAAAGCCTCCACTTGGGCTTAAAAACAAAAAATAAGAACTAACTTATTTAGCCGAAGCTAACACAAATCTAACGGAGTTGGCTCTTAATCTAAACTAGCCGGCGAACTATCAAAAGGCACGTAATAATACGGCCGAGCGTAACAGCAGCTTAGGGAGACATAGCGCAAAGGCAAACGCGCGCTACTCAGGATTCCTAGCTCTGTTTCACGAAGAATCGAACTTTCCTTTAATAATATTTCTTCCTCATTTGCATTCAACGCGATTCTAAAAATTAATTCTGGTAGGGAGTTGTAAGTTAAAACGAGGCAAGATAGAAAAGGTTAACTAAATTAAAATAACTGTTATAAAATTAAAATATACCTTACAACTTTCTTAACTTTTCAGAGAGAATGTTTCATGTTGGACAAAACTTGAGAATAAAGGACAACTTAGTCTCCTTCGACATATAAATGTACATACATATGTGTGCATTTAAATAATTATAAAATTCTTTTATACCTTACTAAAACTTCTTCTGGTACTCTTCTGTTATCGGGGCCGGATTCAGAAATGTATATATGTACGTACGTATGTATGTGTGTGTATACATACACACATATACGCACATACATACGTGCACATGAACATAAATATATTACGTTTCTGAATCAATTGTGAAGAAAAGACTGTTCGCATACAAATGTATTCCCGAACAAAACGATTATTCTTAATCCGAAAATTCATAACGGAATTTATTTAATTTTGACAACCACAAACAAAAAGTACTCAAATCTGTGTCTTCAAAATATTTGAATAAGATTTATATCACAGTGCAAATTAATTATCTTCATCAGCAGAGTTCCTGGTGCATTTTTCATTTTCGTTTTAATGCTAATGAAAGTAATATAAACGCGAACTTAAGTAATTAAAGTCTTGAATTCTTTGTAATACTGTATTTGTAACAAATTCAAAACTGAAATATGTTCATGGGCCGCATAAAATTGCTTCGGGGGCAAACCTTCTAAAGCAGTTACCGAGGTTACTTGCCAAAATTAGCAAATATAATTACTAAATTTATACTGTGTAAATTTTAAATATCGCCCACAGGGCTATGTGGTGGCTGTTTTAAGTATAAAGTACTAGCCGGGATACTACTAAATATGATACGGATTGCATACTTATTAAAGAACTTACGCTTCAAAACTGACCGATTATTCCATCAATCGAAATGTTAGAGTTGAATCTGGCGACTGGTTTTGGTGCCAGTGCTATTAGATGTCAGTGATGACTGCGATAGCAATAATAGAGGAAAAAAATATTCTACAATTTAATAGCAAACGAGTGAAGTATAATATACAAGTAATTATAATAACATAATTTGAATTATTTACTCTGGGCGCTAAACAGAATGCTCTGGATGCAAGAACAGAATACATTGCTGTTTTTTATTTGAATTTCTGCACTCAACAGTCAAGTGGGCGAAAGTGATAAATCTCCATATAAGGTTTCATGCGCTCGTAGCTACCGATACTGGCGATAAAATAAAAATCGCCGACATATGACCCCCTTTATAGTAACAAAATTATGTAAATACTTTAAACAGCTTAAATTTTATATCGAATTCATTGATTTATGTAAAATGTTTACTATTGTAATTAAAATATGATAGGTATTTACGTATTATCCCGTCGACCATTCGTGGAAATTTGACATCAGTTGCTAATCGTTACCGCAGAATTCTAAAGGAAGTAAGTGGTCATCTATAATTGGCAGTAAATCGCGCTACTTGGCCGGCCGACAGGATAATACGCAAGTAGCTTTATCATATTTCATATTCCTAAGCTTTATGAAATCATACTGGGATATAGCTAGGTCATAGGTATTAGGGTTAATCTTGCATAATCGGGATGAGCGGGAAATTTGGCGAGAGTTTTTAATTTGGCGCGATTTTGATTTTGTTGTGGTTTCCGGCTGTATGTTTTCTTGTGGCAAACCTAGAGCTTTATTTCGGTGGTTGTAACGAGTGCGAGTTTAGTGTAGCCAGAAGGGTTTTTTTTTTAAATTTAATTTTTAAATACTGTGTTTGTTTTTAAAAGTTTTACTGTTTAACATTTCCAGGAGGTTAAGCTGTTGTTGGTGGGAGAATGTTGGATTTCATATGACCTGAAGTTTATAATTTAAGAATGTTTTCGTCTAAGATGTGGGATGTTTAAAGTTTTGAACGAAAGTTGTTTAGTGTGTTGAATTCCACGACGATAATAACTTGTATATTTTAGTGACTTTATGATGCATCCGTTTGGAGTTCGAGCGAAATGTTATACGATTTATTATTTTATCTTTCATTATACTATTTTATCATGAGTTACGTAGATAGGACTATATTTTTACTTGCAAAGCTGACGGACTTTTACTCATCTAGTATTTTATCATCTCGTTTTAGTATTCTGTTTACATAAAATAACGGTGTTTCGCTACTGCAAAACTTAAAAGTTACTATTCTGTTTACGTTTAAAAATCACATATTAGTGCTCTCATTGCCGCCAAAACAATTCGCCAAATTTTGAAGGCCAAAATAGTTTGGCGCCAACTTATAAGGTATTTCTCCCGCCTTCTTCGCATGCCTTCGTTATGTAGTGGGCAGCACGCTCGATGCGTATTCGAGAGGTCTGTGGGTCGAGTCCTGGCGAAGGTATTGCTCATTTTTCACGTCTCGTGCATGAAAACCTAATGTATCTACAAACTTACCCCGCTTAGGGAAGATTAGCCTAAATCTCACACGTAGCCAAAGATTTATGCTATGGTCGCTTTATCAAGAAAGCAATCCCTTAAATTAATAAACATACTGTCTTTATTTTATTCGCTTTTAATTTCTTAAAATTTGTAGCACTACCAGAAAAGCGATAGAATCTTATCTTACTATACCTTTAATAAAATAAAATATTTACTTGTATCCTTTGCTACCGCAACATCTGTTCTTGACTTGCATAAGATCTATTTCAGTCTTTTTGTTTTTATCCGTGTCATATTGTTCCATCAACTCTTTAAAACCTTTTTCGAATCCTTTGGTTAAATCGTGGATAGCAGAAGACAAAACAATACTTAAAGCAATTATAAGAAAAAATGCCACAAACAGCAGAATTAAATAAATTTTCATCAAATGTTGGACTCGATGTCTAGTTTTAAAACTTCCACAGTCAAAACACACTTTTGCACCAACAAGATGGAAAGCTATCAAAGCCAATCCCGAAAACACAACGAAATGGGAGATTTTCGTGTAATTGAAGGCTTTTAACATATCTCGTTGCTGGTTGAATAAAAATGCTATAACTGAACCAGTTATTACTAACAACAAACCCATCATAGCAATGCTGAGGTTCAACAACAAAAGTGTGACACCAAGACAGCCGCGTCCACTTTCGCTTATTTTAACAGCGCAAACAACCATAGTTATTTCCTTATGAAGAATAAATAGTCAATTTAGACGAAAATGAAGGAAAAGAGATCAACAAAATTTACTTTCTGAAAATGTTTCATGCATGTTGAATTCTTTCTTGCTAAGGGAAAACTTCTCGCAATACTATTCATACTGAATTCTGCGTGCAGATAAAACCAAGCATGTGCTGTAGCTCGCGATTCCCTACGTGTTATAGATCATTTTAATGAAATCTCAAGGTAAGCTACGCCTCCAGAAAACCATTTCCCATCATCATATGTAGAAAAGTTATAAGGCAGAATTTATTGCGGCAATTTATATCAGAAGGTTACAAATTATTGCGTGTCTTTAAATAAAATAGTAAATACTCCAATTTGTGTTAAATCTTTTAATATAAGGGCTCAATAAATTTTAAATCAAATCAATTGTCACTTGTTGGCTTAATTTCGATCTCGAAACGGGACGGGCAATCTTACCTGTCTACCGTAAGCGTAATGGCAAACCGCACATTGAGTTGATCAATGTTAACGAATTTCGCTTACTGCGCATGCTCAAAAGTGTACCGTTGGCGTAGGAGAAAATACTGGCGAATAAAAATAAATAACTCTACACAAGCCTGTTTGTCATGTAGGCCTTAGCGACTCTTAACGATTCCAATACTATGGACACATTTTGTGCTTATTGGACTTGCTTCTGTTTCATTTCATTTTGGTTTATTTTGTTCATAAACATTAAATTTAATATCAATTATTTGTAATAATTTCTTTGGCTTTAATTCATTAATTTAAACTAGATATATTCCTTAAGTTGTTAAAGTATTTATGAATGGAACGCATGGTAAATAATCGATTGCTTTTTTTCCTCAGAAGTACAATCAATAAACAACATCATTTAATATTTCCTGTATTGTAATCCTTCTTAAACGAAAATTTGGGGAGTTTACAATTGATATTTACGCCTAAGTAATGAAGCAACGTACAGCCTAACAAGTTTTAAAACCCCGAACTGTTTACGTCCAGATAACAGAACATCAACCATATACCATATTTATCTTCTTTTAAAATTACGCCAAAGTCGTAATTGTGCCAAATTCTCTTCTGGGCATGCGCAGTGTGCGTAATTCGTTTAACATTGTTCAACTGAATGTGCGGTCTGCCATTACGCCTACCCCGAAACGGGTCTGGGCTGTAAGAGTTTTGCTGTCGTCCATAGCTTGGAAAAACGTTTTGCTTGAATGTTGGTTAGTTTTGTTATCCACAATGACTTTGTCTGGAACAGCATCAGAATCAGTAGCTAGTAAGTATGCGGGCTTTAGTCTGTCAACAGAAATATTAACTGTTTTGCCTTTATCGAGCACAGATTCTCATTTTTGTCAGATACTTGAAATGGTCCCGTATAAGTTGGTTCAAGTGGTCTTTTCACTTTGTCTGTTCTCACAAAAACATGCGAGCATGACTTTAAATCTTTATGGATAAAAACTTTCTGACGCGTAGCACACCGTGGTTTTATCGGTTTTAAGTTATCCATATAGTTTATCAGCTTACCACAAAAGTAGCAGGATCAACTTTGAAATTGGGTCCATCAAAAAATTCACCAGGTGGTTTAATATACCATTTGGGCTATCGAGTGATTGTCACATCGTAAAGCAGATCTAAGACCCAACAAAACTGTTGGTAGTATTTCAGGCCACTGAAATTGTATTGAGGCCGCATAATAATGAATTATGCGCTTTTATTGCAGTCTTCAACGTCCTAGGAAGTCTTTCAATTTTTCCATTGCATTGGGGATGGTACGCTGTAGTGTGAAGGATTTTAGCCCCACATATTACAGCCAAATTCCTAAACAACTGTGATTGAAACTGTGTTCCTTCATCCGTAATAATTTTATATGGGACGCCAAATCTGCAAATCCAATGCTCATAGAAGGCTTTGCTTACAACTTCTGCAATGATGTATGGTAATGGGATGACTTCCATCCAATCTGCAAATCGGTCGATGCTGGTTAAATAATGTACGTACCCATTTGAAGGGGGTAATGGACCAATGAAATCGATATGCACTATACTGAAACGAGTATCTGGTTCTGGATATTCTGCAAATTTAGATTTGGTATGCCTAGTAACTTTACATTTCTGGCATCTGATACATGCTTAGGACCAGCCTTTTATTTGTTTTTTCATTCCAGGCCACACAAAACTAGCAGTCATCTGTTTAATGGTAAATTTAATGCTAGGGTGCGAGAACCCATGAATTTGATCAAAAAGTTTTCTCCTGAAACTACCTGGCATATAAGGCCGAATATTTTTTGTAAGGTGACACACCATAAAATTTTTGAAGATGGAAGTACGGACTGGCTGAACTTAAGTGTCGTGTCACTTTCCATTAGATCTTTCAATTCTGGATCTGTACTTTGTTCTACGGCAATTTGTTCATAATCAATAACAGAAATTCGTGATAGAGTGTCCACAACCACATTTTTTTTGTCCACTAATATGCCGAATATTTGTGGTGAACTGCGAAATGTATTGCAGTTGACGCAGTTGTCTCGGGGACGCCTTTCTCATTTTTTTGCTTAAAAGCAAAGGTCAGTGGCTTGTGATCCGTTACAAGTTCACTACCTTCTAGCATATACTTAAAATGTTTCACTGAAAGATATATACCAAAGAGTTCACGATCGTAGGTGCTGTAATCTGAGCTTCATTCAATTTCTTAGAATAGAAAGCAATTAGCCTCCAGTTCCCTGCTTCAAACTGTTGTATTACCGAGCCAATAGCCCAGTCGGATGCATCAGTGCACAATGATAACAGGAGTCCAGGTGAGGGGAAACAATAAAAGGGCAGCATTAACTAAATCATATTTTCATTTTTCAAATTGTTGTATTGCCTCCTCCATTCCAGGATTCCACTCTTTTTTTCCCATTCAGCTTTAAATTAAAGTACATAATTGCATATCAATTTTTTTAATATTAAATACTTACAGTGCATTTACTTTAAACCGAAAGAAAAAAAAATTAACATATACAGAAATTTATTACTTACAATAACTGAAGTACATAAGGCTACTTTGTGTACATAATTACTGCAAAAAGGGAATACAATTTCATAATATTTTATTTATATCTATTTTAATTATTCTGTGACAACAATCTAACTTTCAAGACATTGTAAAAGTAAAAGAGAATCTAACCTAAAGTCAGGCTGCAGAGCTGATCAATAACCATCAAGACTAAGATCAATGACTTATTCCTAGGCTTTCATTAAATTTCTTCAGCATTGATTTGATAAAGCGTTTCCTTTTTCCAAAGAATAATTGGATTAGTTTCCATTTTATTTAGAATCACTGATGCTGCAGATTTCTTTATGAACAATAAAAGAGATTGAGTTGACTTGTGACAGCACAACACTGATAGTGAAATTTCACGAAAATTTTCTAGATCAGATGCTGCTAAATATTGTTACGAATTTTGTACAAAGATAGATGGGTTAGGTTAGGTTATTCAATTACGGCAAAGCACACGAGGGCTATCTGCCTAAAGGGAGGGATGCCTTCGTGGAGGACTTTCTAAGGGAAACTGGCTCGTATACACGTTACACATGGGGAAAACCACGAAAACGCCCATGCAGCCAGCCCGTTCGCCGGATTCGAACTTCGGACCGAACTACCAGTGTTCAGCGTCTTTACCCCTCGGCCGCTGGTGGGCCTCAAAGATAGATGATTTTAGTGCAATTATATGTTAAACTGTTGTATTTTTCTGTGTAATGTAACATATGTGTAAATGGGTTTCCTGGTAAGTTGGCAAGATATCGCCAAGCTGACAACAGTTTTGGCGACTAATTTTTTTCGATCCCTAAAAGTCCACCAACCAAAGAATATGTATTAAGAAGGAACTTCGCAACAGGAGTGGGTCCGTTCCAACGTAGAGGGAAACAAGCTGCGTGAAGTATCTGTCGCCAAAGCTCGAATACGCCGTCAAGTTCGAAGGTCACGTTTATTAGAAGTTCATGAAACGAATATCGTTTTAAATTTCTTTAAGCTTTAAAGGAAAAGAAAGTATCTTTAGCGCAAGTAAATTAATTAATGGATTAGTTGTTTTGAGCCCCCTCCCCAAAAAAGTACGAAAATCGGAGTTTAAATTATTGCGAAAAGTCGAGAACGTTTCTTCTCTCATGTTCATGCATGTTCCTCAATTTCCTATACATATCGCGGAGAGGGAAATTCTCGCTGCCAGGTTTCGTCGCCAAATCCCTTGGCGAATTCCCCCCCCCCGCTTTCAGAGGCATAACAACAAATTAATTTGTATTACGTCTATGGAGCCTTTCCTTCTTTACGCAGACGTTCTTTGCCCAAACTTGGCAACCATTTGCCGACATTTTAGTCTGTTTCTGTATCATTGTAATAGAATAAATGTAATTGATCACTATATAAGCTGTAATCGTAATTCGACCCTCGTATTGCTTTCAGTAATTTCGAGAAACAGAAAGTACTAGAAATATCTCAGCGGCCGGTTGAATACTATATAAGGCCAGAGAGAGCATCTGCTCTCAGTTGTTTTTGTTGTTAGTTCATCGTGAAATCGGAGATAATTCCAGGTTAGCTTTCTCTTTAGATGCGCTTTACATTCCATTGTGTTTAATATTCTTAATAGTTTGAAACGTAACTACTGATTGTACTCTGTGATACTGTGAACACCTGTATGAGTATTTCTGTGGAAAATTCCAGAATTTTGATGTGTCTCTTTTGATAAAATAAATTTTATTAACCTATCATCGAACCTGTGTGTATTCAATCTATTACAAACCCGTACGCACGCAACAATATAAAAGTGAAATTATCCGAAAATGGCCAGAAAAATCTTTAATTCTGTAGTGTTTTGTACGCATTACTGCAAACAAGTTTCTTCTTCATTAAAAGCAGAAATAGAGTAGATGTAGAAATGAACTTAAGGATACCATTTTCTAGGTTAGGTAGTCCGATATGGTAAAGTACAGAAAACTATCTGCCTAAGGGAAGCATTGTCTTCGTTGAGGACTGTCTAAAGGAAATTGATTCGTATTCATGTTGCACGTGGGAAAAAAGATAAACATCAACCATATGGTCAACCCACTTGCCTAATTTGGAACACAGGTCGAACTACCAGCATTCACCAGTCTTGATCATTCGGTCAGTGGTGGGGCATCATTTTCTAGAGTTTGTAATTTTCACCATTTATTTCTAAGAAGGTATACGATTTATTTCACTAAATTTATCGAATATATATAGTACATTATTGTGCACATTGTATCATTTTCATTGTTCCATTAAAAGTAATTAGAAGATAATGAATTTTGGTGTAGTGCTTTTCTCTTTTTAATTAAAAATGTTAATTATTATATAATTATAAGCATCAGGAAAACTAAGCTACAAGTCGATCAGTTTTTATTTTTATATTATTGTACCTTTTAGAAATACGTAAAATTTTGTAAACATCAATACATTTCTAGCAAACACGTCTAAAATAGTATATAAAGTAATTTTATTCTAGAGCTATGCTAAACATTTACTTTCAGGGCCCAATGGGAAGTAAAGTAACACATATGACATTTCAGAATATAGTACAGCCGAACAGCGTTAAGAGACCAAATGTTTGGTTCGCTAATTCGAACTTATAAGAATTTGATTGATGAATCACGAGAAAAACTGATTAGCATTATCACATCTCCCAAAAGAAGTTAATAATAACTCTCATCTCTACTATTAATTAATGAAGAATCTGTCTTATGTATATTTATTTGTATGTTCCTTGCATTGAGAAAAAACAGTCAAATTTAAAATCAAATTTTGAACATATGTAGTCCTCCACTCAACTAAGTGCATCTCAAAGACAGAATTTTGAATTTCAATGTTTTTATTTATTTCATATTTTGTAAGAATTTAATGAATATTTGATTAATAAACTAAGCTATCTGAAAGCCAGCAGTGATCACACTGTTCGAAATCAAACATTATCTACAATGCGAGATTGTTGCTATTGGGCAAATATAAGCAATGTGTTGCCACTGTCTGAAATACAATACTTTTACCTTCCACGGGCCTGTGTATTACTGTTCAGCAAAGCATAAGATATTTAACTACGAAATTTAATCGGTCTGCTAAATCTAAAACAAACAAAAGCAGCCTTCCCCAACGTTCTTGTACCTTAGAGCACATTCTAGAATACCGGTGGCGCTGCAGGCACATTTATTTTCTCAAAACAAATTTATTGGTTACCAAAGTTAATAATACACATAATTTTCAATAAGGTAAAATTTTAAGACTTGAAAATTATTTATTATACTCTTATAAAAAGTAAATAATTGCTAAATGCAGAGAAAAGCTCACAAGTTCTATGATTTACAATTCATTGGTATAAAAATTATTTATAAAAATTTTAATTCTTGAAGTTAGTCTGATATTTGGCATTGCATTTCATTAGCCATTGCATCCTTACAACATTTCTGCTTGTAAGCAGCCATCATGATGTATCGAGTAATCTGTAATTCAAGATCTATACTTTCATTTTATATGGGTTCGTGGATCTGGAGTTACTGGTGATAACAGTTGATGAAGAACCAAAATACAATTTATTCGCCAGTAAGCACTATTGTACAGGACAGTTCCAAAGAAACGTTTACACCTGTCAAAAATCTATGACAAACACACTGAAATGATCAGCAATACAGGCTATAACGGTGAAGACAGCTTCACGGCAAAGCACTGAAGTATAGCTCCCGACTCAGTCGATCGCTCTCAAGCTTATCTCTGAACTCAAGACACTCCTTTCTCCCCGTAGAGACAAAGGTATATATAAGCTTTAACTTACCTTTGAGAATATTCCCAAGAAAACCACTAAAAATGCGTTCTAGAATGTTTTCGCTCCGTCTATGGCATACTGCTAAATATTCTGCATAGTGTGACTGCTACTGATAATAAATCTTTTTTAAAACACCTCATTTTTATACCACTGGTTGTCCATATATATATATATATATAGAGAGAGAGAGAGTTCTACCTATAAAAGTAGTTATAAATTTATTGAGAATCCAGCAAAACTTTTTTTCTCATTTCTTTTAACAGGAAATTACATAAGCATGATCAAATATAGTATGTCATTCTTCTTCAGGTTGTTCCTTAGTGACTGCCAATGGTTTATCCTCACTGGTACAACTGCGGCATCTGCAAGAGCTAGAATTAACTAACTGCAGAGGAGCTACACGAGAGCTCATTCAATACTTGCATCAAAATTTACCGAAATGCCTCATCATTGAATGATGACATTTAAGAGCTAGAACTATAAAACTATAACTACATAATCAGGCAAGTATAGTGCAGTGTTTATGAATGTTTTAATGTTTATCTAAGTCACTTGATAAAATCTGTTATCATTAATAGGAAACTTCAATTCAGTTTCTCATGTTTACCATCGTTAAAATTTATATGCCATCCCAATTCCTACAAACATGTAAACTTTCCTTAAAAAATATAAATCCCTCTTAATTTTGATTCATTAAAACCTGTATATTTACTCTTTCTTCATTCAATGAATAAATATCGTCAAAAAAACTACAGAAAAAAAAAACTGCATTATAATTTAAGAAATTTTACAAAAGTTAAACTTCAAACACATTTTCTATCATTTTATTAGTTAAATGAACTATTTATAGATGCTTTTAATTCCATCAAAAACCTATTTTGAGATGTAAATACAATTAAATTAATGCTTAAAACACATGTAACGTACACTCTATGAGTTGAAAACTGTCAAAGTCTGACAACAAAATATAAATAGAAAATAATGAGGTATGTAGCTCATCAAATATTAGATAATTTAACAAATTAGCCAATTTCTACTTGTTAAATTTTACTTTAGATGATAGAGTTTTTAGAATTTAGATTAATATGAAACCAATTTAGAATAAATTTTAAAACCCTAGTTGAATTGATTAAATGTAACATTCTAAACTAGATACAATATAAAACTCATTTCTAGTCTTATGAATGCTAAAAAGATTATGATGAGGCACAATATTAAGTTCTTGATAAAATTCATGTCATTGCTCTACTCAGACAGAATGTAAAATATAATGTTTGCAAAATCATTCAGTTTTTTTTAAAATGAGGAATATTTTATTCAGAGTTCAAGGTCTTCCATTTCTCATTTGGACTGCAAAGTATCTGCAATACACAAATATTTTATTTTTTGTTGTAATAAGAATCAAGCATGAATGCAGATAAAACTTGCTAAATAATTGTTAAGACCTTAATACATAATATTAGTGATTTAGAAAATGTGAAGAAATTAGAATAGAGGAAGTGCTCTTCTATTGTTCTATTCTTAGTTAACATAAAACATAACACTTTTACATATTATATGCATATTATATCTAAAGATCTATACACTATACTTTTATCAATCAACAAGAGATACAAAATATATATAAATGGATTATTTGCTAATACTGCTATTTTCTTTTTACTCATTAAACTGTGATCTCTGTATTATGTAGCTAAACTTTTACATAAAATATAATGTATGCAAGCATCAACCTAAATATTTGTTGTACAAAAAGCATAAAAAATATATTCAGAGTAATTCCTCCCTCTTTCAGTAATAATTTAGATTTTCTGATCAACAAATGGCATTTTCCTTCTCATTATTATATTAGACATAAAAATAAAATTTTGACACAATGTTTACACCCATTTCTGTCCACCATGCCAAATATCTTGCTTTTCATTTTTCTCGATTACATATCCATTTACTATAAATATATATATATAACAATTAAATGTTTTCTCTAAAAGTTATTTGCAATATTTAAAATTGTACAATCAAATATAATATCTGTTTAATATGGGGAACCTTAAAAAAACCAAATAATTTTATCTAAATAATAAAAAAAAGGTAGTAAAAAGAATTACACGTAATAATTCAACTGAAAACATGTGAAATATGTTTGTATGCAACTTATTAGTAAAAATGCAATGTTCTCATGAGCAGAGTAACTCCAGGTTCTTATTGATATTACTACACATGGTTAAGGTCTTTAGCAAATTGCTATATGCAGTTTAATATAAGACATTATTCAGTCTGCAGATGTACAAAAATATTTATAAGGAATATGAATGCTGAGAAAAGACTCTTTTCTTCCATCTCATTATTAAGTATCAGATATAAGGTTCCTGATATTATAAAACTGTCTTAAAACTTTACAAATTAAGAGTCTTTTTAACTCTGTAATAGAAATTTATAGATTATTATATAATAAGATAAAGCCAGTTGCACAGAAGAATAAATGCTATTAATTTTAGTAACAAATGCTAACATCCATAATGGATTATCATAACATTTAATGAAGTACTAATTAGTGGCTCATTTTTAATACAAACTATTAGAAAACACCTATCTACATACTTACTAAACATAAAATAATTTACAATTGGCACTGAGATACTGAAATGTAAACAAATAAATTCTGAGATGATTTATAATGTGGAGCAATTTTTAAAATGTAAAATTGATTTCAATTACTACCATTTCCATCTGATGTGTCAATTACATTCTGAGTTTAAAACTTAATAAGATTGTTGGCATGTTGTTAAAGTTATGGTGTGTTAGTAACAGATCCAATATTATTAACACACACATTTTTTAATAATTTTTCCTGTATTAAATTACATGAATACATTTAAAATTTTCTCTTATTACCTGGTTACACTCTGATAGCATACTTAGTTATAATACTCCATTCAAGCATCATGTGATACAGAATGTTATTGTATCGTATATTATTACTGCCTGTTTTTACATAGCATTCAGTTTTTGACTGACTGTGATTAAAGAAGCACAACCTATGCAGCTTCAACAATGAGGAGTAACTTTGGTGAAAAAAAGGTAACATTTAAAGAAATGTCAAGAGGAATGATGTTGAATGAGAATACAATACAGATCAGTTACTCTTTTGTTAAGGTTACTTGAATTCCTGGAGAAGTGTAGAAAATGTTTACCAACAGTGATAAATATCTTTCTGTTATATATCTATGCAGTCTTTTAAGGCAGTCATTTATTGTGATATGAAAAAGTGATTAGAACATTTTAACTTGGACCACTAGTTAACAAGTTGTTGTGCAAGAAAAAATGTGATGAATTATTTATTTCCCAAAGTTCAGGTACACTCCATATTTATTCTGATATAAAATACAGAAACGAAAAATAGCTTAATTATGACTTTTGAGAATATATTAAGTTATATATTGTCTTATTTCTAGCATATTAAAAATTAGTAAATTCAATACAGATACTTTGTAATTATATAGATAAAATCTTCTAATAATCAGTATTACACCAAAAAGTAGGGATTCAATAATTTCATGACTAAAAGAAAAGATGCTATCTTTATTACATATCCTAAGGCACTGGACAAAAAAGATGAAGACCTGTTACCACACATGAAATTTTCTTTTGAACTCAAAATAAATGGGAATACTGTCTTTCATTCTTCAAGAAATAATAAATATAAAATCTATATGATAAGAAAATCTAAAGATTGATCAAAATATCACAATTCAGTAACTCATTTGAATATATACATTTGTTCAATAAAAACATAAAAGAGAATGAAAATATAAATTTAAGAAAAAGATTCTTATCTTTAAAATATTTATCAACTCACAATAAACATAATAACATTTGTTGTTCTAAGAGAAAATAAAAACTTTTTAAAAAAATGCTCACTTAATCCAAAATAAATAAAAACAACATATTATAGCAGCTAGAATCATAATTGAAATACAGCAAATAAAGGTAGAAACTCCATTTGTCAGTATTTTCAACCAATGGTTAAATAATCAAAGTTAGAAATTTGAAAACACCCCAATAAAACTTAAATTTTAGATCACACACTCGCTAGAATTTATTATTCATATCAGTGTTATTTGAAACTGATTTAAAGAAGTTCTGAAATCACATATATATTTTTATAGTCTTAATCCGTAAATTGATACGATGAAATTTATTAATAATTTAAATACTGAATCGTTTTCAAAAGTAACTCTGGACCACAAAAGCATTTTTTAAAGAATAATTTCTTGACATTTATTTACTTCCCTGAGAAATATACAACTTATTTTTGAGATAAATTAAATACTAAATTATAAAACAAGGTATTCCTACTTCTAATGTAAAATGTTAGAGTTTATATAAAATAATTATAACAGTGGCTTAAAATGCTTTCCTAAACTTCAGTCTATTTTTTAACAGTTTTTACAATTGGCCTAGTTTGGTTTATCATAGTTTTTTTCCTTGCAGAATAGGACATCAAGTATCATAAAGATGCATTTATGTGATAGAACACGGACAATTTTTATTCCCATTCTTCAACTATGTTCTGTATTTATCTGAATATTTGAGAAAGACACAACAAATATATGAAATTTTCAAGACCTGTCATATTAGATTATATTGTTGCCCCATTTTCCAGAAGGCTGCACTTTTCATTATTAGCATTTTAATTTAGATATTGTGTAGATCAGGGGGGGATTTACTTCTGGGGGAATTTCATAGTTTTAGGGGGGATAGAATGCAGTTAAGCCTTTTATTTAGTTGTTAAGTATTTAGTTTATGAATTTAAAAAACTACTTTTAATTAAAGTTTTAGCATTTATCAACACTTTTTTTATTTTTAGCTGTTTAATTCATGAAGCACATAAAAAAATCATCTAAATCTAAATAAATGCATATATGTATTTTTTAAGTTTTAGAAAAGGAGGGGTGGAATGATCTTTTAGAAATGACCAAAAAGGTGCATGGGGCGAAAAAAGGTCAAGAACCACTGGTTTGGATATTTTTTTTTTTAAATGAATAAGTAAAGTACAGTCATAACTATGAAATGTTTGGCATTTTATGCCATGAAAATTAAACTCTACTTTTCAATGATAAATCAGTAAACAAAACTACATTTAATTTTCCACATGTAAAGCAGTATCTGAATTTTAAAAAAATAAAGGAAAATTTGGGGAGAGAGGTAAAACAATGAAAATATCCTAAGCCCACCTTAATTTCCAAAATGAAGAACAGCAGCACATCAGGCATACCTTGATTTACACACACCATTTGCTGTAGCACAAAAATATAAATTTAAGAATCATCTATTACTTTCTGTTTACTATGCCCCATCTATTACTTTCCATATAATTTAGAGCAGAGAGTTTAATATACATTGAATCATGGAGCCTCGAAGCTAATAAAAACAGCATATGGCTCACATGCATTTTGGGGTGAAGCTATCAGTTTAAGAATTTTGTGACAATATACTAACACTATGTTAAAAAATAAGTAAATAAATAGATAATACATGGAATTTTAATATAATTTACATAGAATGGACAGGTACTGTGCTTAAGGAATAAGTTGAAGGTTATTAAGTTAAAGGAAGTTGAACGTTAATCATTAAATAGTCCAATAATAAATTTAAACAGACTATAAATAGCATCCATTTTCACTCATAATTAAAATATTGTAAATTTTGTTACAATTTATCAGTGAATTGTACTTAAATTGGAAATAATTATGATTAAACAATCCACCATCAAACTGATTAACTTTAATGAAATGCTCATCCATTTCAACTAATGGATGAGCTGCTATTCTTTGTACCTAGACTAAATTCCACAACTATACAAAGAATAATTTCAACTTTTAAAGAAAATTATTAAAAACTCAAGTTATTTATCATACACACAAGATACTGCAAATGCAGTTTTAATGCACAAATATTTTATGGTTAAAAATTTCATCACTTTTTCTCTCACAATATACTTGTGATATTATGTATGAAAATAGAATATGCTGTAAATATTTACTTATGTCAGTTCAAAACAAAGTTGCTTCTGTGTACATACTCTTAACAGCTTAGATATTGAAATTGGTCTCTGCAAAGCAGAGTATATTACAGGTGTGATATTCCAATGCAATATTCTGTGAATGGCACAATATGAAAATATGTACTGTATTATTTAAATAAATGTAAATAAATATTTAAAACTGATGTTTTTATTTTCTTTCTGCATACAAAATATGTACATATTCACATATCACACTAAGCATTTCAAAACTGGACACAAGTTACTCAGTCAGGATAAAGTCTGGAAAATTTCAGAATATTTACACAAAAAAGATTATGTAAGTGTGCCCAGCAATTATTAGCTCCACCATGATAATAAACCTAATCCTGGTTCATTAATGGAACCCTAAAAAAGAATCTTGGATTTATTATATATAAACACATTTGTTTTCAATATTATAAATCATTTAAAGTGATTAAAAATAAAATATCAAGTACATTTAAATTAATTTCCAATATATCTAAATAATGACTAATTTAACTTTACTGATCAATGATTCAACAGCTGATTCAAATTATGCAAAAATTTTATCAATACTAACTTGATTATAAACAGTTAATTAATTCTCATGGTAATAACAGTTTGATGCACTGCTAGAAAATAATAAAAATTTGGCATAATGATCTTCTAGAAATGACCAAAAAGGTGAATGGGGCAAAAAAAGGTCAAGAACCACTGGTCTGGATACTTTTTTTTTAAATGCATAAGTAAAGTACTGTGAAAAAGCATAACTGTGAAATATTTGGTAATTTATGCCATGAATATTAAATTCTTTTCCATGATAAATCAATAAACAAAATTACATTTAACTTCCCACATGTAAAGCAGTATCTGAATTTTAAAAAAAAGGAAAAGAAATTTGTTTGTTTGGCATAACAAATGCAAAACATTAAAAAAAAAAAAGATGCAAAAATAATGCCGTATGTGCAGAAAGATGTAATAACAGTTGTGGCCAGTTGAACATATCTTTTATTGGGGACAACATAATTTTGATGCAGGCACAATTAAATTGATGCAATTTATGCACCCATTTTTTAATAATTATTATATTTATGCTGTTTCAAATCTTTATCACAATATATTTCATGTAAGTAACAACATGCTAGAAGGAAAGAAAAATGGAGAAGAAATTAGTAGATTACAGTATGAAGATTAGGTTAAGAATACTGCAGTTATGCTTTCAATTATTTTTATTCATTTAGTTTCCAGATTTTAGTATTGTATTTTAATAACTAATTATTAAAAATGGATGAAGCGCTATGTAAGTAATGTGTCAAGAATATTCTACAATAAATATTATAAGAATTAATTTTGCAATGATGCAGTTTACAGAGTTCATAAAGGTACATAGAGTACGTTACTATTTTTTGGATAGAAAGGGGAAATTATCAAATTAAATAGGAGACTTAAGGGATTAAGATCTAATTTCACATATTCTTCATCTTATATTCAATAAAACAAATATCTCAGAAATCCAGTTCTTTAAGGCCTTACTTGCAAGACTAAAGACACTGAAGTCATATTCAAATTTAATAAAGCCTAATTTCAAGATTAAGAATTAAGATTAAAGAAGAATAAAATTAAAAAAACACAAATTTACCTAATATATGATTATAATATACCATATCAAAAGAAAAGAATGGGGGGGGCACACATAAATCTTGGAAGTTAACATAAATTTATTAAAATTTATTAAATTTCTTACAAAAAAAAACTCTTTATAAAATTTTCAACAAATTACAATAAAAAATATACTCACATAGAAATAGTTTAAATGAATATGTTTTTCATGCATTTTATACACAATAAAAAACTTGCATAAAACAACTTTAAAAAAAAAATACAAGAGATAAAGAGGGCGGCGAAGGACGAAGGAAAGAATATAAAAGCACTGAACTTACAACAAATTTAATTCAAAATGCACATGTTTATTTTACGTGATGAAAGCAGGAGTACCAAACTATTAAATCCCAAAATGGGAGATTTTTCAAAGAAATAAAAAAAATTATCTCTCCAATAAAACAGCTTTTACACGATAAGAGGATTCAGCAAAAAATTATTTAATAAACTAATTCATGATACAATGAGTATGGAAATACATAAAAAAGTATATACTACATAAAAAAAGTATACATAACATGATTTATACTTTTGGAGCAAAATAATATTTTAATCAAATTTTGCACAGCTGTTAATCATAGTGGCATATTTTGCTTTCAAGAAAAAAGTATCATGTGTACTTATATATTTCAGAACATCTGCCCATTGTATGGAACTTAAAAATTGGAATAATAATCAGCATATATTACAAGTGTATCACATTTCCTTGACAAAGTCACTGAAGAATGATTTCGAGGATTAGAAATGAAAGAAAACTTTTAAGACACAACTTATATAATTGCAGGACATCTGAGATACAGTCAAAGTCCAAAATCTGGAATGATCATGACTTCAGCAATTCCAGATTTTAGATCATCAGTTTAAAAGTACTAAGATGACATATAAACATTACAAAATAAAAATAGCTCTTTATGAAATAATGAAGCACTACTAATCATGGAATCAATTTAAAAAAAAAAAACCTCAATATTTATTTGTTTATTTTGTTGAATATTTGTTTCAACATAAGTTAAGCTGTTTTTTTTAGGGGGGAGGGGGGTTAATGCTTTCTGATTAATTTTATTGACAGGCATAATTTCCTGTTCCATTATAAAGTTGCTCAAGTCTTTAACTGCTAAGAATTTCCACTAAACTGTTAATAAATTTTAAACAATTTCGTTGTCACGTTCTTCATTGCCAGTAGCGATATTTTCTGGATTTAAAGCCATACAAGAGATTTTGCCACTGATTAGTTAACTGATAACTGGGACACTGCCATTGTAATGGAAAATTTCGGTCCTGTCATCTTCATTTATTATCACATCTCCACATTTTTTCTTTAATTTCATTACTTGAAAAGATAGTATTTTGCCATCAACAGCTTTCACCAGAGTTACAAAACTGCAATTTATCGTCAATAATGGATAACAACGGTGTCACAGCACATTCAAAAGGACTGGAATCTCTAAAAGGCTAGTGCTTGTAATCATTAGCATATAGTAAGCATATGAGCAGAAGTACTGGGCTAACACTTTATACCTCTTATAAGTTACACCATTGAATTTCATTAAATATTCAAAATATGGGGTGCAAAACAGAGTGCAATTAGATTAATAAGCAGAGCTTAGAAATAAAAGAAAGTGCAGCAATAGTTTGGACATTTTAACCTCTTTTCCAAAATAAAAAGAGTGCAAATATAGTTTTTGTAAAAATTCAAGCTACATTTTTAATAATAAAAAAAGAAATTTAAATATTTTTTTTCTATTTTAAATTTGTATTATATAACAGTTTATCTAAGTTCTATTAATGCAATGAGAGACATGGTCAATAAACAAGGTCAGCAAGAAGTGTCTGACACTATGACCCACGGAAATAAACTTTGCTTAAAAATAGGCTCCCTCTCATTAGAGGCACTAGTAAGAAATTGGCTTTGGCTTTATATAACTCCAATCTTCAGTAAGCCAGGATAATGTTGTAAGGAAGTTCTAAATTAACTGCTCCTTTTCTGTTTTTCTCTTGCATTTTGACAAACAGATTAAAATTTGGGACCTGTATTCTACAAAGTAATAAGAAGTTGCACGACTTGGAATACACACTGAAATCTTTAAAAGACTGTAGAATCCGTCAAAAGAGCAATAAAAGAACACAGTGATACCATTTAGATTCATATTTAAGCAAATTTATGTGGCATCTAGTTTATAAAGAAGGTGACAGTTTTGTTATTACTTTATATTCCATAAAGATAACTGACCCCATAAATGTTCAGTATTAATTTCAATGGATTTGTTTGTTGGATAATCTCAAAGCTTAAGCTTGTAGTTTTAAAAGTATTTTTAATGCCATGTTTACAACTGGTTTCTGGTCATTATTCAATTAAATCTAAATTGATCTGTTATTATATAACTAAATAGACAGCATGTTATTATATAACTAAATAGACAGCAATCTAGTTCTTCACACTTCCGGAATTGTTAGTACAATCTCTGTCGAAATGGTGTTGCGAGGAAAATGCTTGGGTACCTGTGACATCTGAAAGCATTGAAATTTGTGGCTATCATCATCATCACCATGAAATATGGTAATTGGCCATAAATTATATCAAGCATTTTTTTTTAAATACCAGCAGACATATCCTGTGACCATGCAAGGACAGCATTTACGTTAAAATATTTCAAAAATGCTTAAATTATCTTGCCACTGTACTGAAAAATTTAGCACAGGTTTTAAAAAGGCTACTTTATATCATCATTTTAGTGCACACAGTACTCTGATATCCATCAGCTGGATTGTGAATGCACCACCTGGAGGAAAGAATAAGACGGAATCGTTACCTTCTAAAACTCTAAATGAAGTATGAGCCGAACATTGTCTATCAATAAATCAACTGAGTTCAAATTCTAATAAGCTTCAAGTATAAAATAATTTTTAATTAGTGTTTGTGTTATCCACGCTCTTTATCTGAATGGTAGATGATGGGAAAAGTCTTTACTCCTTTAAATGTGTAAGATTTTGCAGTATTTTTTCCAATTATGAAAAGTTTATATTTGTGTACTTCTGCAGCATTTGCACATGTCAAAATTGTTAATCTATCTTTGGAATCTTTGATACCAGTAAGAGCTTTTTATACTGAGGTCATCAGGTATTTTATGGCACATATTGCTAAAAAAGAAACAGTTTTGTCAGCATTATAAGATTGTTAACTTTTTACAATTAATGAGTTTGATGAATTCATCTCCAAATTATTCAGTTGCTTCAGTATGAACTGAAGCCTTTTCATTTGAAAATTTATGCTGCCTTATACCATGGGAATTTAAAAATTTGGTTAACCAACCTGTTGAATATTTGCACTCGGTTTTTATGCCTATTTCCTTATAAGACACTTTTAATGTATATATTACTACCAGACGCAGGCTCACTTATTTATTCATTGCTTGCTTATGATTGTCATTTTTAGCATAATGGATGATTTTTCTGCTTTTTGTTGCGAATGTCGTATCAGAATCCCCCAAAAAATTCAAAAAGCTCCTTTTTCTGTTTTTTCATGTTGTATATCACCATATTTCTTGCATACTTTTACACAGATACGCCTTTATTCATTTTTATAGCAATTCAACTTTTGGTTCACTGACACTGAAATACGTTTTTAATTTGCTGATCCTGCAGCAGATCCAGAATTTTAAAAAATTCAAATTTATTCATTTTTACATCAATTCCACTTTTTGTTTGACTGACACTGAAACATGTTTTTTATAATTCCTGTTTAAATGTAGAATTAAAAAAATTCAAACTTTAATTTTAATAAGATAGCTATAATAATAATCACCTTCAAAAATAATAAGCTGGATCAAATTAGAGAGTTAAGGAAGAGCACAATTTGCTACATTAAGTGAATTTGAAATTCCTTAGAATCATTCTCCCTTCTCTACTGGCATGGCAACAAAAGAAAATCAGTATAAGCAACACGCATTCCTAAAAATTGTCTTGGGGTTTAACTTATTGCTTAGGTCAAGTAGAAACACGTTAGCCTTCCACAA
This sequence comes from Stegodyphus mimosarum, assembly GCA_000611955.2. Lineage (NCBI taxonomy): Eukaryota > Metazoa > Arthropoda > Arachnida > Araneae > Eresidae > Stegodyphus > Stegodyphus mimosarum. Next base: position 273,374 of record KK121803.1, read on the forward strand.
TCACTAGCATCGAAAAAGTGTAGTTGTGGCCAGACACTAGGGGATGAAAGGTACGGTTGTCAATCAATGCATATTGTCATCAACCAAAGAGACATGGAAAAATCTCAGCTAGTTTAAAGAAAAATCATTTTTACAGCACACTTGCTTTTTTCTTGGGTATTAACATTCTCCTGTCCTAGACATTGTAAGAAAGAAATTCCAAAAAACAAAAGGTTTAAAAAAGTTTAACTGGTTATCCAGGGGTCCAAACATTAGATCATTCCAGATACTGAACATTCTGATCTCGGACTTTGTACTGTAATGTGTTGCTTAAGCAAAACCCTCCTTCACAGTATCTCAGATTTAATCATTTATGGAGAATCTAAATGTATCGATAATTTTCCAACTAGTCTACTTCATATTTAACCTTCCACCTTCGTGGATTGGTACTAAGGAAGCGAAGTGTAGAGCCTTGAGCAGCCCAGATTTAAATCCTGGATAAGGCATAGATGTTTAAACATGCAAAGTGTCCTTGCAACATGGAGACATTTAAAATACTGTCAAGCTGTAAGTACTTTCAAGAAACTGGTGATAAGGAAAAAGAGATAAGAGACTTTTAGATCCACCTATGGATGTTCTCCATCAGAACTGGAATAGAGCTTTTTTTCACGGGGTATAATTCGGTCACCTCCTATAGCACACTCTGAACAGCATTTCTGGTAGTGAGACAACTAAATGTTTGATGAGTTTGGGGCATTTCCAATAAATGCACTGAGTTGCAAGTGTTTGGCTATTTGAAATAGCAACAGTTATGCTACAATAACAATAATGTAAATATATTTGTTTTAAAGATAACTGAACAAATAATAATATGTGAGCGACTTCTACAGAGCCACTCAGTGCTAGCAAATTTGAAAAAGTCAGAATTTTTGAAGCTAGTGCATAGGAGCTCTTCTGCACTAGTGGTACAGGATTCCTCTCCCATATTGTGTCCTCAAGTTCTATACTCAAAGCCACCAAGGTCTAGTGCACCACACTTCTGATTTGATCCATAGATGTCGCCATGAGCAAAGCCACCACTAGGAATACCGAAAGCATGGAACACCAGCAAGCAATAAAAGCAGCCTTGCTCCACGGACTTTCACGTGTGTTTATTTAAACTTCTTTTTTCAACAACTTTTTTTGTCATTTTATAAACAAGTCATTTTATTACAAAATACAGTTTAAATGTTTTTAACCAAATTTACATATTTTCTCAACATAAACTACCTATTTTTTTACTTCCTTCTACGAAGTAAAAAAGAAGTATTGTAAGCGCAAAAAATTTTGGGTATCATATTTCAACGAAAATATCTATTCTGACCGCTATTGAATGCAATTTAACAATGTTTTTGAGTGACATTCATACGTAAGAACAGAATAAAGGATTCTTTTTCCAAAACAAAAATTATAAAACTGCTTTAAAATGCATTCTAAAGACATTTTTTGTGGCATCTGTGCGTACGTCCATATGTATGTATGTATCTTGCATAACTCAAAATCAAGTAGGCTCAGGACGTTGAAATTTTGTATATAGGACTGATATAACATGTAGATGTGCACCTCCTATTTTGGTTGCAATCAGAAAAAAAAGTCTATAAATTTACGTATATATATATCCACTCTGTTACTCAACTCAGTGAGCTGAGTTTTTTTTTATTCTTATATGTTAATAAATTGTGCATTTTTTGCTTTAAAAATGATTGAATTATGTTGTTCTTATCTTCTGGTTAAGGTTTTTAAGTCTTTAGTAAATCTACATGCACGATTTGTAGAATTATCGAATTTAAAACTTGTTCAAGTGCAGCTAAGCCTAATCAATTTAATCATGGCGGATATATTCGTTTACATTTGAAACTTTGGAGAACATTGGATTTGTTGCCAATCTGGAGAAACTAATCTTCACAAGAACAAAGATAACGGCTTCTTTTATTATTGCGAATTAAATCATGCTTAATCCATTCCGGAATTTATTCGAGGAAATAAGTGTTTAAGATTTACTTCGTAATTTTTAATATAGATATTTTGAGTTTTTATGCCTTGTCGCGAAGTGAGAAATGAACTAATTAAATTAGAACTACTGAATCGTCTGTGAAAAATTGTTTCTTTTTTATGTTTGTTTAATTTCTTTTACACATCGTTTTAGATTGATTATGGTATTTGAATAGAACATGTGGCAATGATTAGGTAATTCTCCAGATGATATACATAATTTTTGTGTATTCTGGATGAGTTATAAAATGAATAAGATGTAACGCTGTTAAGTGAAGCTAGCACCAGAGTGTGGCTGTGGTAAGCAAATATAGTGAACTTTAAAGAGTGGATTTATTCTACTGTGGTTTATGCGCTATGGATGAAGTAGATTTAATTCAATCCAATAAGTTTAAATGAAATGCAAAATTTGTATAATTTAATATTGCGTACAAGGAAGTCATGTGGTGTACACATCAGATTTTGTATTGCATTAGTTCTTAAAATTTATAATTTGAAAAAAATTATGCCTATAAACTCAAATTTTAAATCAGTTCCCATGCTTGAATAACTGAAATAGCAGAAACACAAAGATTTCTATATGGTTGAAAGTTTAAATTAACTTTTAAACTTATAATATAAAATTAAATTTTTAAATATAAATATAACACAAAACGTTATATCAAAGTGTTTCCTGGTGAATACTAAGAAATTTTTCTAAACCTCAGTTTTATTCATATGATTTAAAATTTTTAACATTCATTTCCTTATTAAGTATGACATTTACTTCAATGTTTTTAGTGAATGAATATAACATTTAGAACATAAACATCTTACATGATATTGAAGTCATTTTATTAACTGTTGCAGAAAACATTATTTCAACAATTTTATTTTATCCATACTAATTTCATTGAATACATTTTTCAATTTCCTATTGAATAATTTTTGGCTAGCATTATATGAGAAATGTTGCAAAATAATAACAATGGTTAAAATCAGATTGTCAAAATGGATTAAAGCTTACCTACAAAACATAAAAACTAAACTTGCTGTTTTCTCTTTAGAAATGGATATTTGGTATTAGCTGAGAGACTAACAAATACTTTCTTCCTGATACAGTTAAGATTTATTTTAATTAATCGGTTACCTTATTATTTGGCTTTTCTGTAACTTCCATTAGTTTAATATATAAATAAGCTTCGAATTGCTGAGCTTTTCAGATAGTGTTTGCTAGGCCTTCATTCTGCTTTAGATTTTCTGCTGTTTCAATTTAGCTTGCTGCCACAAATTTTCACTAGTCACAATTTTCTGCTAGTATTTGGTCACATTTTACCTTCACGCACCTCGGCATATTGTGAAAGTTCAGTATATTCTCTAAAATTTAGCTCTCCATCTGGGCTTTTGGACTGGCAAAAAATTTCATTGAATCAGTAAAAATTTCCTGTTGATGTTTTGTCTCATTTTCCAGTTAAAGTCCTTTTAAATCCAAACTTTTTCCCGCTTCCCAATAATCAGGCTCTATGTTTATCTTTCTTCCGTTCAATAATTTAATTTGATTGTTTATTTTTCTGTAAGCAGAGTACACTGTGATATTCAGAGGCATAGCTAAGGTTTTCAGCGCCTGGGGACAACTAAAGATTTTGCACCCCTTTCTGTGTTCCAAGAATGGAAAACATTTCATTCTAAAATTTGTGGCATCAATTTGATGACTCCTGGATGCTGCGCCCGGAGACAGATGTCCCTCCTCGCCCCACGCTAGCTATGCCACTGGTGATATCACATGCTTGCAACTATGTACTAAGTTCTGCTAATTTTTGAAGGCCATACAAATATCAAGTCAAGATATAAAATGAAGTCAATATTGTTTGTTTTTCATAGTAGTCCTTTTTCTGAATTTTATCTCAGTTCTGAATTACTTTTTGAATGATTTTTATTGATTATTTTTAAATGGGCAACTAAAGCTTCAAAATTTGCAACCCAGCAAAAACATACCTAGAACTGCAAGCAAGCCACTATTCTTCCCAATTCTTAAAACTTCACTAGCACGCTGTTCCAAACAGCATTAAGAAACTTGCAATACAAAGTATGAAACAAAAACAACAAGCAACTTTTAGCAGTTTCTTATGATAAAAAAAATCTTTGCTCAGTACAAATGATGCATATAATTCTGACCTGTGGTTAGCATAATGCCAAATAAAGCATAATGAAAGTAAAATTATGGGAAAATGGCATTTAAGTAGCAAAAGAACACCTCTATTTTAGTTAAACATTATTACAGACCTATTTGATGGAAAAACCAAGAAATTTTATTTCAGAAAATCATGATGAAACAAACCCCTTTAAATGGGCTGTTAGTGAATTGAATATTTTTTTAGCACTGCATCTTTTAAGTTCTACAATAGGAAGGAAACATTTGGTGAGTTCATTCATATCTGTAAATGTGGTTTTTATGTAAATATTGAGCATGGACAATTAACGTATTGCAGTGCTTTCTTCTATAAAGAGGCTGATTTTATTATTTGACTCTACATCTTAATGACAGTGTTTTTCATTTCTAGTGAATGACAGTATTTCAATGTAATTCATTATATTAATGCATGCATTAGCTAAGTGAAACATACAGCCCATATTAATTCCATTCAACTGTTGCACATTATTTCTGCCTCAAATCATGAAATCCATAATTATTTTTAACTATTCTATAGGTTGTAATAAATATGTTTGTGAAAAATCCTTTTAATTTTTGAAAGCTTTGATGCATAGAGTTTTTAAAGATTTAGTTTCTGCTTTTGCCAGCATTGAAAGAGTTGCTTGTTGAGCTGAATTTTCTGTATGTTTTAGAAATTTCACCCCCCATAGCATCTGTTTACTTGTAGCACTAATTGATGCTGAAGCTCACTGTTGAGAAATATTCATGTCCTGTATTTCATGGTATGCCCCCCAAAGGCATCAAATTCTTGCAAAATAAGTTCTGCTGGCAAGCAATTACATTTATTGCAGAATCCACTTTTAATAAAATTTCAGTATTTAAGATCTTCAGAAGATGGTGCTGTGTGCTACAGAGGATGTATGTGCTTCAGAAGACAGGGCTGTGTGCTTGGTCTGATTGCAAAGTCTACAGAAGATGCTGTATCACACAGCAGTGTTGTCACATCTTTTACAGTAAATAGTAATCTCACCACCTATATTGAAATACACTGAAGAGCCATTACATTATGACCACCTTCCATCTATTGCAATGGGCTCACCCAGGAACTAAACCACTGTGCACGCACGACTGATGTTACAGTATATAAAGCACTAATGCATTACCTTTCCAAACATAGCACGCTTAGCAACATAATGGGAAAAGCAGCTGATTTACCAGACTTCGATAAAGGTCATTACGGCTCAGCAGCTGGGAACGTGAATATCAGAAACGCCATGTTTATTGGGCTGTTCACATGTAGTTGTTGTGAGTACATATCGAAAGTGGTGCATGGATGGTGAAACGACAAGTCGGCATCCAGCAGTGTGTCATCAATAGCACATTGATTCCAGAGAAAAGCAGAGATTGCTACTCAATGTTTGCCATGACCAAAGAGCTACAACAGCCAAAATCATCACCAGCTACAGAGTGGCTACCCAAACAGTGTTTCTCAACACACTGTGCAGCATAAATTGCTGCATGTGGGTCTACACAGCCACAGGAAGCCGAAGCATGTCCCTGCACTGACGGTACGTCATCGCCAGCTGCATCTGCAATGGGCCAACAAACATCAGAACTGGACATTAGAAGAATGGGAGAAAGTTGCATGATCCAACAAATCACATTTTCTGGACCAACACATCGAAGGTTGTGTGCTAATATGCAAATTGGTGCATCTTATGACATGGTGCATTACCAAGATGATAATGCACCGTGCCATAAGGGTTGAATAGTCAGGGAGTGTTTCGAGGAACATTTCAGTGACTTTTAAGTCAAGTCTTGGCCTCCAAATTCACCTGACATTACGCCAATAGAGCATTTGTGGTCCCACCAGAAAAACCAAATTTATGCTGCCACACTACCCCCTCACAATGTGCGGGAATTGCAGGACCAGTTGGTAAGCACTTGGAACCAAATACCTCAGACTGCATATCAGCACCTCGTGGAGTAGCCAATGCCACGCCAGGTGCTGGCAGTTTTGAGGCCTAAAAGTGGTCCTAGATGTTATTAACAGGGTGGTCATAATGTAAGGGCTCTTTGGTGTATTATCACCTAATGAGATTACAGGCCAAATTTTCATCAATGAGACACCGCACTACATAGATTAAGTACTCACTAACTCTGAGACTCAGGGAACACTATAAAAGAAAATGATATTTCAAAGATACTAAATGATGATAACTACAGGTAACAATAATGTTAACCATGCCCCTTTTTACAGACACATGCACACAATCAAAAGTTTCAACATATAAAAATTCATTGCATTCTTTGGGCAAAAGATGCAAAAATACACTGATTGGTTACCATTATCAGGAGACGGTAACAAGACTGAACAATCACCATTCTAGACTCCAACATTTCCAAGTGGCTTACAGAAGGCATGTCTGCATTTGTCTGCCCCTCAAATGATTACTGTTTATTCCAACAATTTCCATGGCATGTTCAGTGCATAAAGACATGCTATTACTTGCAAGACAAATAAAGCTCCTAGAGAGTTTAAGTATAATTGAGCATCTCTGATGCCAACATAAACTACATAATTCTAATCATAATACATAAAACATAACCAAGTGCATTCATCAGTATATCCATAATACATCTGAGTTCAGCAAAAATTCCAACATTTAAAATTTTTTCATTCAAAAATTTTTAGGGTATGCACACCCCTATATCACCCCAGAAAACATGCACCTATTGTAAGTATTCTAGTACTATATGTATTTAAGAATTATTGATCACACTTCCAGATATTAATTAGATACTGTTTAGGGTCAGTCCTTTTTTTAATTGCTTAAAATTTAGTTTTGCTACAGAGTACTCCCTACTTCTGGATTTGATAAATAGGCATCCCTGTTACAACATTCTCCCTTCCCCAACAAAAAAGGAAAAACTAAAATAAAATAGTTAAAAACTTTTTTAAATAATAATTACTCATGTACAGAGAAAATATTTCCCTTTAAAAATATTTTCTCTTCACCATTATTAAACTAAATTAAGAGATGAGAAAAATAAGCGATGCAAATAACTTTTAAAGGAATAAAATTTTCAATTTAACAGTATTTTAACAAGAAAAATGCAAGGAAAATTTTGTTAAAAGCTATGCTTTGCAATACAGATTAACAAAAAAATATGTCTTGAATGCAATATTAAATAAAATGTAACACCGAAATTCATATATAAAATTGAACCTCACCGTCAAGTTATATGGTATCCTTCTATCTTTTTCTTCTGCATCAGAAGTTTCTGTTTCTGGACTGGTGGGAGTAGTATCAACAAATGTTTCATCTATAACTCGGAATCTAATAACAATTGTAAAGTAATAATTGCTGGATAAGCAGATAAAATTTTAAATTCATAAATAAATAAAATACATTCAAAGATACAGATAGATTTATAAAACTCTAAAATGCTAATTTAAAACGATAGATATTCTTTGCCTGAAATCAAAATTAATTTCATACTTTCCAAGCATATCAATAAACTTTCTTAAAAATCTAAAAGTTAGTAGCAGATGATCGTAAAATTAGCAAATGATTAAAAATTTGTCCTTGTATTATAAAGCAGGCACTATGAGAAAAAAAAATATATCACCAAACCTGCACCCACTAGAAAATAAACCTTACAATACTTTATGCACACAACCTATTCTTTTAAAAAAAAGAATTTATGTAATAATGCATACAACCACTTGATTGTGAATCATAAATTTAGTGTTCTTCAACCAGAAAATTATTGAAGCTGCATAAAATTATAATAATAATAATAATTTGAAAAAATTTTAAATCTTTTTAAAAAATGAGGTAAGGCTTGGCACTACCTTAAATCATACTCAGCAAAATTTATGCTAATAGATAGGAAAGAAAAACATTTTGAAGCCATTATAACAACATCTGCAATTATAAGGCCACCAGAAACAATATATAAGAAGAGTAAGTCAGAAAATGTATGCCAGAAATAAATGTAATATTTTTGTTACTATCTATTGTTTACATAGATATAAGACTAAAATATTAAATATATTTTTGGTCCAAAAATTTATAGTGAGTTTTCCATGAATAAGCACAAATTAGAGTCCGCACAACATGTTTTTACTATTTTTTACAATGATATCTATCAGTCTGTATGCATGCGAGTGATGACTTTTTCATCCACAATAACTCTTCTATCAAACTTCCAAAAAATTCTATTCTCTATATTTTAAGCTTTTGCATTCCTATAAAGGCTTGGTCAGATTTGGCATAACACTGGACATCCAGAAGTGGTACTTTACTTGAAAAACTACATTAAAATATAAACTTACTAATAAAAAAACTACATGGTCTGACTGCTTATATAAACCACAGTTTTATAATTTTTCTATTTAAATCTAAACCATAGCTTTATAACTTTTCTATTTAAATCTAAACCATAGCTTTATAATTTTTCTATTTAAATCTAAATTTATAATTAAATCTATACTAAACTAAATCTATACTAAATCTATAATAAAACTAAAATTAATTAAATCTATTTAAATCTAAATTTATTTCAGAAGCCACACATGGTTCACATTGCATGTCTGGTTCTTTCTCAGTCTTGTGAAATCAAGTGCCAAGAGGAGAAAAGAAAAGTCGAATTCTAGTTACACTTCAGACTCAAAGGCATAACCAACAAGCTATTTTATACTAGATTTTACACACTAACTTTGCTTACTGTAAATTTTACAGAATGACAAATCAACAGATATCTTCAATGTAGCTCAAGTAAACATTTTTAAAAGGATTGTCTTTAATGATTGCTCACTGAAGTAAGATATACTGTCAGTTTTGCCATTAAAAAGCAATGCATACATTAAAAACCATCAACCAAACTACTACTTCAAAAACTTGTGTCCATGACAACAAATGGCACAAGTACCACGATTGGTTCTGCTGTTGTTTTCATCACAGTATGTAAGAATGATTCTGACTTTCCAAACTTTTCCAATAGCTAATAGTTGCCCTAGATCTAGTAAGATTAATACAACAAACAAACAAAATTTATATTCTTTTTGGAACAGCCAGAACTTGATACTTTATAGTAAAAAGAAAAATTGAAAAAGAATACAATATGTCATAACAAAATAGCATAAAAATATAATATTTAGACTTCAATGCAATTGTTAACTTTATAAAGTTTCCTCACATATTAAAAGGAAGTTGTATGGTGGGCACCGTAATGGAAGTGGATTTAATGTACTATATAGTCGAGGATTTATTGTACTAGTCAGTCTATTAAGCAGTCATTGTAATGAGTGTCAACAGTATACTTATCAACCTATTACATTTCTAGAATTATTATAACAGTTAACTAACAACTCCAACACATTATCTATAATGAAAACTTTTTTAAAACCAAAGGAAAAAAAAATAATACATATTCACACTTTTATTTTGTAACTTTTCTTTATTTTGATATTAATGAAATGAATTTTACACTTTAAAGTTTTTATGGCTAAGGTACATAGTCTCCCATGTGCATTCTTCGCTCATTTAGACAAGAGTCCCAATAGTCACCAAAATTCGCAACTTCAAGCATCTTATTTTAAAAAATACAATGAAATACCTTTTTGTATCTCTTTCCATTATATGGATTATCAACTAAATACTTTCTCCCTTTTTCTCATTTTCATTAAGGAAATAAAACAAAATAATAATATGCATTCACAATTACAAAGTGGCACACACTGAATACAGACATAAACAGGACATGCTAGTAATAGTTCCACACACAAGGCAGTGATGTGGCTCAGTATAGCAATGCCAATGGAGTTATCATGTATAGTGTCAATGTCGAAACAGCAAAAGTACAAAGTTATTAATCAACTTTATTAATCCATATTATTAGCCATACAATGCTAAAAACTGTTGAATTATACATAAATAAGAAATTATTGTTCCTTTCTTTGCATACAATTTGACTGGCAGCAATGCTTTTTTTTAAGCGTTCGATTTTAATAGCTAACACATTCAAAACTACAATATCTTTCCAAAATGCAACACAGTAACTTAAAAAACAAGTTGTTTCACATGGTTATGGCAGTATATGTATTAGTAATATCACCAAATGGAAGAGGAATATTTTCTTCAGGAAGGGAAATTGGAGAAAATTTAAAAGTTCAACAGAAAACTTTTGCTTCAGCTTTTAAATAATTCAAATAAAAATTTGGTAGAGAACTTTAGAAAAGAAACAATAAGTTTCAAGGACAAGAACTCAAATTCTAAAAATTTAAGAACACAGCCAGTATATCATAATATCAGTACCAGTATTTTGATACAACAGCTTTGAAAATAATCAATTCACAAACTAAATCAGAAAAGAAGAATATACATTAGAAATAAAGAGAATTAGAAAGGCAAATTTAACAAGAGTTATTTTTACCTTAAAAACAACCTACCTGATAGGCTCATCTCTGTCCATAAAAAGGTCATGCGTTTGACCACTTTCTTCATTACTAAAAACCCAAACCCACAGTTGCTCTTTTTCATCACTGAATTTGTATTAAAGAACATTTTTATGCATTTAAAAAAATAAAACGTTTCTATAAAGATACATGTTAATATAACAGAAAAGAAACTAAGTGGAAACTAAAATAATACAGTTGAGAAATGTGTTAATTATTATTTAGTCATAAAAAGTACTTAATAATCTTTAGCCAGATATAAAATATATCTTTCTCACAAAGTATGACTTTACTTCCCAGACAAAACCCCAAGAAACCTTTTTATATATATAAATAACAATAGAAATGTATGTAAGGAAAAGCAGGCTGACATACAACTTAGGAACATGATTAAAAATATTTTAAAGAGAAATTATGAAAACTAGTTTGCTTTATTTTTTTGATAAACTCTGAAATTACACA
>KK121803.1:289712-315227 GCA_000611955.2 Stegodyphus mimosarum
ATTTATATAACATATACACATTTTTAAATATAATACAGAGAGTATTTACACATTTTAGAATGATTGGGGGCTGCTTAATTAATGTTTAAAATGCAAAAAGCATTTTCTTAAATGTTCGATCTGATAGCCTTTTTTCTGAACTGCTTCATGTTTTTCATAGAAGGGCCTTTTGTAAAATTTCCAGAGATAACTGATTTCCATTTTCCTTTCCCACTACTTTTCAGAATCTATCAGTCGTGGGAGGTTTGCATTTAGAAGGAGCTTTTTTCAAGAGACAAAAAGCACAACAGTCCATAGTTTAAATTCCAAGGGACTTTGCAAGAATATTGTTGAAAAGGTATATATGCAATATGTTTTCTTTGAAAACAGTTGTACTTTTCAATGTATGACTTGTTGTTTTGTCTAGATGAAGTTTCACTCTTTGAAAGTTCTCAGCATAACAAAATGGAATTTCTTCTGAAAATACTGGGTATAAAACTTTCTCTCAATAGTGCATTGAGTTGATTTTAACAGTTTTTCCTACTTTCCTTATTTTTAATTTCCCATCATAATAGAATCCTGAGACAATCATAAACCCCTTATTGAAAATTACCAAAAATTCTTTTAATATGTTTATCCTTAAGCATGTTCAATGATAAAATAAACGACTCTATTTTAAAAACTTGGGCTCTTCACTATTGTAGAGGCCTCTGTGACAGAAAAATGCCCCTCTGTAGTTAACTGTCAAAGCTGATTGCTGACTGAAACCAACCCTCAAGCAGACAGTATAATTATCTGTGACAATAATTATTCTGCACATTTTTAACTACATCTTGCCCCATTTAATTCATGGAAGGTTTTCTAACAGAAAGCAAATAAACCACAACACTTATAGAAATAATATCTGAAACCTAGAATCAACTTCCTATAAAAATGTTTTTATGCAACTTTTAATGTTGCGTCTTGATATGCTTTTATGATTGATATTTAGGAAAATTTTTGCATATTCTGTTATGGTGAGAAATGTATTTTACCTGAAAGTATTGCATCACCTTGGGACACATCAATTTATGTTGTATCAATGCATCGGAAACGAAAACACTTTTGAAGCTATAATAGCAATTGTAGAAGTTGTGTGTGAATGAAATGAAAACATATGCACACAACAAACTAAAACCAGCAACTCTTGAATGCGAGTTTGAAAGCAATTTGGCCATAGTGCATAAACAGCAAATATCATATCATCCCTAATGATCAAATGTCTTAGCATCATTACAATGACACACGCAATTGGTAAAGATCGATTCAATGATCTGTCATTAGAAGATACTGACGAATTTTTAGTCAATGAAGCCATAAGCAGAGATAAAATATTAGAGGTTATCTTTAAGACTCCTAATCTCACATACTTAATGACAGTGAAGAAAACAATCCAGTTCTAAATGCAGATTTAATAAAAGAGAGTCTGGAAATGGCCAGAAAATTGGGTAATAATTTTATCAAACATGACTGTAATAGGGAACGCACAAGGAAGTTTTAACATGAATTGATAACAGCCTAACCAAAGCATGAACACAAGATTAATAACTGAATTCATCCATAAAACTGGTAAAACCACAGCAGGGAAAACTCATGCTGATTTTCCTCAAGAAATTCAAAAAGAATTTCACTAATAAAGAAAGATGATGATATCCACAACATTTCAAATAATAGCAGTCATATTACAGTAGTATGCAAAGATACAGTAGAAGTCCAGAAATCCGCAATGCTTGGGACCAGAGGTTGTGCAGATTTCAGAACAGAAAAGATAAATCATAATATTCAGACTAAAAGTGAAAAATAAATACGACATATTAGATACATTTAATTAAATTATTATATGCGTTAAATTATATATATATATTACCCATTTATATTACTGATTACAGGAATATTTTAAAGCATTAAGGACATATAAAGACATATAAAAATGAGGGATATTAATAAAGAAGTACATTTTTTTTACATGTTTTAAACATTTTTCTGATAAAAATTTATTTTAAAACTTTAAGGTGTTCTAGAGTAAGCTTTTTTTTGTAAATTCTATAGATTCATAATCTCTTGCTCTGTGACACAGCACTATTGTTCTAAATATTTTAGGCATTTTTCACCATGTTCCAAACCCTCATTAAAAGATATTTTCTCTCTCCTATCAAATTCACTATCTGTGTCGGAATCATTTTCTTGTTGTGGCAAGTTCAAAACAGAGCCAATGATTTCATTATCAGTCATCTGATGTGCCAGTGTTAGCTCATCTGAACACATCATCCATATTAAAAACCTCTTCTCGGCTAAGATTTTTTTCTGCCACTAACACAGAATCATTATTATTTGGTAACTGTGATGTCATTATTGAATAAATATTTCTTCTGTATTTCATTCTCCATGTTCCAGTTTCTGGAACCTATAAATTCAATGTTTATATTTTGAGAGGCAATGCACGTTTCAGGAGTTGGCAGATTTCAGGTCAGCGGATTTCTCATATTTGACTGTATCTGCTGTTTATCATCAGAAAGTGAAAATGAATAAAATCATCTCTTTGGATGCAAAACGTGTTTTGCAATCATATGCAATGCAATATTATACGTATACTTTGTTGAAAATAATATACCTAAAACAAATATTTTCAGATGGTTGTTATAAAATTATTTTTGCTGATTTTTTAGATTGAGAATTTATCTCTTTTATAGATAAAATATCTTTTTAAAATAAATTTTTTTACACCTATCCTTCAGGAGCATACCTATCGTGTAAAAACAGAACCAGGTGTATTAAAACATCAGCTTTCAAGGACAATCACTTCCACTATACACCAAAGTAGTCTGGAACTGGAACTGGTTGACTTAACAAGTTCCCTGCATTATTATCTACATGCAGCTTTTATAATAAACCTCATGAAATAATGTTAATTGTATTCAGGTGACAACACTGCTATCGAGACAAGAGAAAAAGTCCAAATTCATAATAAACAGGATTCTTCGGCAAAAACATAAAGAAATTAAACATATAAAACAACCTCTGAAGAATAGCACTATATTTTTATATATGCTTTGACAAAAATAATACTGAAATGAATTCCATTTAAAAAAGTAATAAAAAATTCTATAATTTTGTTTAAAATGCATATAAAGCATGCTTAATATCTAAAAATAAGTATTTATAAAAACTAAAAAAAAATCTATAATTTACTGTTTTTTGAAGAGTTTCCTCCCCACCCCACGCACAAATTCAGTCAGTTCATAATTTATTGGTACACACATGCACCACTTTGTGTTTTTATTTCATTGCATCACTTTGTGTTCTTATTCAAATTACCTTTTGTTAAATACGTACTCTATTTAAGATGACAAATGCATCACTTTGATTTAATTTATCACTTCATAGCTGCATTAAAAATTCCTTGGTTATTTCACGTTGTCGATTATACCTAAATCTTATAACTGAAATTTGCCAGACAAATCAGTAGAAGGGAAGAAACTGATATTATTTCAGTTGGATACTTGTATAAGGTATATCTCCCACATTCTTAGCATGCCTTCGTAGTGTAATGGTCAGCACACTGAGCCGGTATTTCAGAGGTCCGCGGTTCGATCCCCGGCGAAGGCAGTGCATATTTTTCATTGTTCCTGCTTCCAAAAAAACCTAATGTCTCTACAAGTGGCGCCCGAACTAAAAGGGTTGTGGATGATGACTCTCTACACCCAGGATTTGGCGACTAGGTCCCCTAAAACCCTAGTCGCCCTTTAAAAAGGGGAGTATATAAGGTATATCTCCCACATTCTTAGCGTGCCTTCGTGGTGTAATGGTCAGCACACTGAGCCGGTATTTCAGAGGTCCGCGGTTCGATCCCCGGCGAAGGCAGTGCATATTTTTCATCGTTCCTGCTTCCAAAAAAACCTAATGTCTCTACACTTGTAGTAAATTTAATAAATATGTGCCAATTTTTAATGCTTAATTCTGTGCACCAAACAGCCTTGATGTGATAAAAATTACCCTCTTTCTTTAGACTTGATTCTCAGAAAAACGAGAAGCGGCACAAATTTCTGAGTAAATTTGTTACCCTCCCTTTAGGCAAGAATAATACATATAAACTATAGATAGAACAAATCTTAAATTTTCTCATAGCCAAATCTTTTTTTTAGGAAAAAAAAAAAGATTCTTAAATCAGTTGAATCCTTCAAATAAAAAAATGGAGAGAAAGGAAAACTGTTATTTAATATCAGAAGTTTAAAGAAAAATTTAAAAAAACACTTATATTTATAAAGGAGATACAAATGAAATAATTTTTCTTGAGGTTCATTTTCTCTATACAATTAGACCAATAATAAAACTGAGTAACAGTCCAAATTTAACCATGGCTCAACTGGTAAACAATTGCAGATATGAGAATGTGGCAGCATTACATCCCATGGTGTGAGAAACTAGATATACTAATAATATGTTAACTTGTGAATTATCATCAGAATTATGGTTAGAATTAATGCTCAGAATTTGAGAAAGTACAGCATACTGATTACTTGTAAATTCTGATGGATTTCACTAGACGGTATATTAGAACAATATGACATTTTAGATTGCTTTGAGGTGATGCTGATGAACTAAATACACTGAAATTGCAACAATTGTGTTCTTTTTTAACGAGTTCTTCTACTGAATTTCAATACACGCACACACACAAAAAAAGTCTTAAAAGTTTTGAGTTAAAATATTGTTTTTAGGTTAGCATCTGTACATATTTTGAATTACAAAATAAGCACAAAAATTCAGTGTTAAATTTTAAATCCTTTTTAAGATTTGCAGGATATGAGAATGTGAATATTACATATAGCTGAAACTATTTATCATTATTTTAAACTGAAATATTGAGCAGATTTCAATATTTACATACAAATGTAAAAATGTTTAATTGAGAAACATAAAAACAATGTTCTACTTACTTTATTTTTTTTTTCCAATCAGCAAATGAATAAACAATCATTTCATATTAAATTACAAAGTGTTAAAATTCTGTTAATGTCTTTTTGTGAATACAAACATTTTTACTGATTTTAAAACTCTTTCATATACTTCAACACCTTTCCTGACAAAATTGTACTTTTGAAAAGTACCATGCATAAAGCAGCATTTTGCATTCTGTGAGAAAATTCTTGTCTTTTAAAAATAAATATAACAGCATAAATATAAGCAGCTCACCATGCACTCCTTCACGACTGCAACTACGTATCTTCCCCACCAAAATTTCATTCATAAATGGACGAAACACAATATAACTGAAATATACTAAAATGTTAAAGAAAAAGTATTAATATATTTATACTTTTAAGCTATGTTACTTACACATTAATCAAGATATTTCAGAATATAGATAATAGTTTGCTAACAAAATTATTATTACTAGGACATACAAGGAAATCTAATTTAATGTATTAAATAACTCAATTATTGTACTAAGTGAAATTGTGTTTAGCAAAACAGAAAAAACAAAAGGAATAATTCTCTGCTTCACTAGCAAGAGAAAATTTGGGGGGTTGCAAACTACAGCAGAATCTCACTTGTAATACAAAACACTCATTAAGCAAAATAATGTTTCCATAGAAATCAGTGTAAAAAAGGATAAGGTATTCCATTCTAAAAAACCATACTTAGATAAATTTAAAATAATATAATTTATTACTTATAATACATCTTTTATACGGCCCACCAACGGTTGAGCGATAAAGTCGTTGAACACGGATAGTTGAATCCCGTGAATGGACTGGCCGCACGGGCGTTTTCGTGGTTTTCCCCATGTGTAATGTGTGTACAAACCAGTTTCCCTTAGAAAGTCCTTCATGAAGGCATCTCTCTGCTTAGGCTGACAGCCCTCGAGCCTTTGCCATAATCACATAAACTAACCACCTTTTATTTGAGAGCAATGCCTAAAAGCATTTATTTTCATCTATGCTTCAAATCTGGAGAAAATGAGACCCAGTATTATTGTTAAATAAATTTCTAGCATGCACAGTTACTGCCTCATTGGAGCGATGCTACTCGACACATGATGCAACAGTTTCCCATGCTTTCAGTATTGCCCTTATTTCAATGGAAGGTTGCTGCTTTGCTGAGGATGTTATCTTTTCCTTCCCTCCTCTTGCTGTGACACAGAATGCAGCTCCATAAACTCTTGGCTATTCCTTCCATTAGCTCAATGCAGAGATTCAGGCATGTGACACTGCATGTGACGTCACATCTCCATGTTACTTGTTCTGTGAAGCATCGCTCATTAAGGAGGTTATTTTTTTACAATTTATTTTGCTCATTTTGGGAAGTGCTCATTAAGCAAGGTTTCACTGCATATTAGAAGTTAATAAAAACTATCAGACTAAAAAATTACTTAATTTTTTTCTTGTTTTATTATTTTCTGCATGATCCATTTGTTAATATACACATAGATGTAAAATATTAAAAATACATGGCTTTGCTCTATGCAAACAGGCAACCTCTAATTTAACTTTCCGCAATTTCAGGATCTTCCCCCTAGACCAGCACTTTCGAGAACACTCTGGCATGTTATGTAACTGCCACTATAAATAGCTCTACGTGCCATTTTTAGTTAGACTGCTGCCTACTAACCCTGCTATTAAAACCTTCCTTTGTTTGCATACGTTATGATGCCGAATCTTAAATTTAATACCATTTAATTCAACTCATTATTGGATATTTAAATTGGAGCTTTTCATCTAGAAGAAAAAATGATCTGCCATTAAGTGAATAAAGATATGCAGATTTAAATTCTTCAGTCTCATCTTTTGTTGCAGTATACTCCGCAAAGACAACACCCGGATTCTAATGTGACCTGATTGTGCAACTTCATCATTTCCAATGCCCATCTACTGAAGATATCACAGTTAAATAATTAGTCAGAAGGATTTATTTCTGCATGGGGAACAACTCCTCTGGATTTGAACATCTAACTCTGTCGCCATGCCGAAGCAAGATCAAAAACAGTTCCTCACATAGTGTGTCAGGCATCTGCAGACAGCTCAGCGATTTTTCGCTTTTTCTGTTATGCTTTGTGTACTTAAATTTCAATGTTTCAAAAACCTGGGATACGAAATTCTTCTTTTATGCAGTGATGTGACGTGCACCCATATAAAGTTGTGTGTTATGCAAAATAATTGGTGACAATCGCTTCAGTCATTTAATGTGAATTCTTCATAAAAATTATGGCAAATGAACAACAAAGTGAAATTGCAACAGTAAATGTGGACAAATTTTCATTTCCCATTTTCGATGGTTTTAAGAATGATATACTCGTGAATAAATATATGTTACTATTAAAAAAGAAATGTGATGCCAAAAAGATTGGAGATAAGGACAAAACCGTTAATATTCTCTGAGTGCCTGCGTGGCGAGGCACTTCTATACTTCATTCGAGACTGTATTGCAGATGATTGGGAAACATTAAAGGAAAAATTCAGTAGATACTTCTCCACAGCAGAGGCAGTGACTTTTAATGACTTTGTAGCCATAAATTACAAAAAATTTAATCACATTGATTGATATTTTTGAACCAAATTACGATATGGATCTAGTTTGAAATTAAGTGACACCATCATAGTTTAAGTCCTCAACCAGGGTCTTCCAGAAGCCCAGCGCATGCTGTTAAGTGTTCAAAGGATAAAAACAGGAAAAGAATGGATTGAAATAGCGTGCAACTTTTCATTATTTCAGTGGCACTGGAGCGAGCATCATTCTGCGATGAGAAGACTGAATGCAATCATAAGTACTTTACTCATAAATTGTATATTTTATAATTCTTACACAAAACGATATTCTCCATCAAGAGACTAAAAAACATTTCATTCGACTTCAACTATTTTTGTGAAAAAGACTTTATTAACAAATTTCATTTTTCAGAGGACATTCTGAAGAAGTCGAAGACTTTTATAATTTTAATTTATTATTTGATATTATTCTTACATATATTATTGTCTTATAATTTTAAATTAGAGGTTTAATTATAAATTACAGATACTATTGTACAATTATATAATTAAGTATTTTCTAATTATACGAGTTATTATAGGGCATAGTTAAAGCCTGTACGCTATGTCCTGGAAGTTTTCCAGGTCTTTTCTCATACTTTAACCTTTTCTTGCTTCACTAATATATTAATGCTTTGCTCTCTCTGCCTCTCGCTTTGAGGGGAGGTTTGAGGGGGGCGGGAGATGTAAAATATAAAAAATACGATGGCTTTGCTCCACGCGAACAGGCAACCTCTAATTAACTTTTCACAATTTCAGGATCTTCCCCCTAAACCAGTAATTTCGAGAACACTCCGGATGTTACGTAACCGCCACAATAAATAGCTCTATGTACCATTTTTAGTTAGACTGCTGCCCACTAACCCTGCTATTAAAACCTGCGCTGCTCTTCTTTCCTTTGTTTGCATACATTATGATGTTGAATCTTACATTTAATACTATTAAATTCAACTCATTACTGGATATATAAATTGGAGCTTTTCATCTAAAAGAAAAAATGATCTGTCATTAGGTGAATAAAGATATAGAGATTTAAATTCTTCAGTCTCATCTTTTGTTGCAGTCTACTCTGCAAAGACAACACCCGAATTCTAATGTGACCTGATTGCACAACTTCATCATTTCTAATGCCCATCTACTGAAAATATAACAGCTAAATAATTACCCGGCAGAATTTATTTCTGCATTGGTAACAACTTCTTTGGATTTGAACGTCTAACTCCGTGCCATGTCAAAACAAGGTCAAGGACAGTTCTTCACATAGCGTAACAATCATCTGCAGACAGCTCAGTGATTTTTTACTTTTTCTGTTATGCTTTGTGCTCTTGAATTTCAAAGTTTCAAAAAACCTGGAATACGAAATTCTTCTTTTATGCAGTGATGTGACATGTGCCCGTACAAAGTTGTGTGTTGTGGAAAGTAATTCGTGAAAATCGTTCATTTAACATGAATTACATCTTTAGAATTTGTATTCCTGTTGCCAATTTTGAAAACGCATTTTTTTATTTTTTTTTAAAGTAAGTGTAATGATTTTAAATGTAAACATCAGAGACTTCACATGAACCAACCTTTTGGCGAGTTCAGCAAAGCACCTGGTAATGACTCTGGCCCCAATAACAGAAAAATGCCCTCGAGTTATCTATATTTTAGGGTACCTCTAAGATTATCATCAAGTTTTGTTTTATTTATAGTAACCTCAGTATTTTATGTGCTATAGAAGCCCTATTATTACAAGATTGGTTGTAATGTGTGATTGCGGTGATTTTGACTGTTGGGAAAATATTTCTCAGGGCTTATTTATGCATTGAATGTTGGTTGGAAAGTACATTGCTTATACTGTGCTTTATGCCATAAAATGCCTGCTGGTGGTACGATTAATCTGAAGTTTCTGTACGCTTTGTAACAAATGGGAAAGAAAATACACAACTGGTCTGTAAATGAAGATTTAAATGACTGCAGTGAGACTTAAGGATTTGGAAACCAGAGTTCTTATGAACACTATGGAAGGTATGTGGGGTGTAATAAAAAAAAGCCAAACAACCAGTATAGTGGTTAGCGTCGCTGACTACCGTGCCGAAGGGCTCAGGTTCGAATCCCGGAGAAGGCATGGATGTTTGTAAATGTATAGTGTCGGTGCAGCATGGCGGTGAGCCAAAAGTCCTCTCATGTGGTTTGATGGAAGGGGAGAGTAGTGGGAGACCCTCGGACCTGTCCCCCCCCGGGTGCTCTCCATCAAAATTGGGGGGAAAACTGAGCCAAATCGCACTGTCACCTGTTAGGTGCTCAAGGCTGTTGTCAACGACAGGCGTAATCTGGTGCTTCTTGACACGAGAATTCTCGTGGGCTTGGGCTGATTCTGTCAGACAAGTGAGCATGAGTAACAACAACAAAAAGGCGGAAAAAAATTGGAGAAAATACCACCAACAGTACAAAGGATATTTTTTTTTTTTTTACTTTTGTGACTTTATGTGGCAATGGCAGTATACAGATTCCAGTTCAGATAATTTTAAACAGTTTTTGGATGTTGATAAGGTAAAGCCGATATTCCCATTTTGTACTGCACAGATTAGATAACATGTATTTCCATTTTTATGTTATTTCCTTGTTTTATTTTGATTTAAAATGCAGTTTACTGAGGTTATAATTTTTTATGTTTTATTGCATTATGTTTTGGACGCTATTTTACTTGAGAGGGCATTGCACATAAACAAGAATAGTGACAACAAAATTGCCAATTTTCGCCAAAAGGTACCCTGAAATATATTTTTCTCATATCTTCTTCCCTCAGCCCTTTTCATTATGACTGACATCATTACAATTTTTTTCTATAGACAACATTTCAATTTCTTAAATTGAGGGGGAAATATAAATCGATAATGTAATAATGCAGCAGATGAGAAACTTTCATTCAGCTCTACAATGCCTTACAAATAACAGGTTGGCCACTTATAGTATACATAAGCAAACATATAATATATACAGCATATAACATAAAGAATATACTGTTATACATATGGCATAAATTAATGTTAACCTATAGTTTAGCATATCATTATGAGGTCTAATAAACATAAAAATATAAACAGTTATGTCAGAAGAAAAGCAAAAATTTTTACTTCTCTGTTAGCTGGGTACCAGAATATTTGAACCTAGCAGACAACAACTGAATTTTTAATGAAGTATCATATAAATAAAACTTTTTTTAAAATAAATAGTTACAATGGATAATTACATGGGTTCAATAAATATCAGTGTGGAACTGTATGAAACCAGTTAGAGCAGGGATGGGAAAACTACGGCCCTAATTTGCCAGTCAGAGGCAAATTAAAAGAAATAGTCATATATTATATATCCATCTCCTTTTCTACTTTGTTTAAATATTATATTTTTTCTTCCTTTTTTTCAAAGAGCTGGTAATCTCTTTACATTCTCTATTTACTATTCTCTATTCTCAGATTTGCAGCTTGAATTAATTGAGTTGCAATCTAACAATCATCTCAAGCAATTGTTTCTAAATATGCCAAAGTTAGAGTTTTACAAATCATTATCGAACGTAAGTTTCCCAAATTTAATATCTCATGCCCAGAAAATCAGTGCTATGTTTGCTTCATCTTATATATGTGAACAAGTGTTTTCAACTATGAACCTTAGAAAGAATTATTTCAGAAGTAGACTGACAGATGAGCATTTAGCCTCGTTCCTTAGAATCAGTACATCTCACTTCGAACCTCAATATAAAGAACTTTTAAAAATGAAATCGCAATTTCATTCATCTCATTAATATATTAAATTGTAATACTTGTATACTGTTTATAAAATTTTAGAAAAATTCATCTTGGCCCGCCAAACTTTATTTTTTCGATTTTTGGCTCGCGATCGAAAAAGTTTGCCCATCCCTGAGCTAGAGTCTTACATAATTGAATTTATGTGGCTATTTTTTTGTATACCAAGGCAAATTTATTTTCAGCAATTGTAAACTAAATTTACAATTTCATACCTGCTGTGTAAACAGAATTTTTTTATTTCATTGTTACTTTTTTTTATATGTTTCAATTTATTAGTCTGAATTAAATGTAATAAAAATACAAGTCCTTCCCGGAGCCATATATTCTAGCACCCAAGAATTCTAAGTGGATTTGCAATTGCGTTTTACACCGACATACTTTCACCTCATGTAATTCAAAAATAAATTGTATTTAATAACTAATGGAAAAAGTAAAAGGATTATTAATGACAATCAAACTGTAAAACTTCCATCAAATGCATAATTAGAATGAAATTAAGCAATATTATGTTTAATGTATACAAATCTTTGTGACATTTATTTATTCCCTCTTCTCCCAATATTATATAAAAGTACCATACCTCCAGTATGCGATGCTCCATCTCCAGGAAATATATACGATTCTTCCAGCTTTGTTATTTCAAATAAAGCTATGCAAAGGCCGACATTCATCACTACCTATAAAATAAATCATCATTTTAACAAATAACTACTTTAGTTCTGTTGTAATAATATGATATGAATGGAAACGTAAATTAACCTTATTCGCAAATTTTAACCGCAATTCGTCGGCAATTGCATCTTGCAGAGGTTTGTGGAATCTCCACGGACGTATACGAACAGTATCTTTCATCTCAACTAATGTAAACATATTTTACCAATATAAGTGAACACGGGATTACAAACAGAAATTGGCAAGGAGCAACCGGAAAGAACTGTTGTTTGGTTGGTACAGCTAAATCTTTCTGCCTTAAGTTTACAAACTAAGCATTAGTGCGGAAACGAAAAATAGAAAGACGGGGAATTTTGAAAAACTGCAAAGAAATTGTAGCAAAAAGATATCAATAAGCCAACACAAGCTTAAATAACATAGAAATTTAAAGCATTTAACACCATTTCCTCATAGCACATAAAAGTAAATCACTATTTAAAAATTTTTCTTCTTTTTAATTTTATAACTCACGAACAGCTGTCGTCGTAGAAGGTCGAAAATTTTGTTTGAAGGTCCACAAGGTACACAAGGTTTGTACAGGTGTCTCAAATTTTCCATATTTCGGTTGAACTACAGAGAAAAATCAAAGTAATACGGAGAAAATACAGCAAACATCGCTTCTCTGTACTGAGGCGCTGTAAGAAGCCAGAACTTTTTCCTATTGAAATTAAAGGAAACACTTCATAGGAAAATATAAATAAATACGAACAGAGTTTAATACTAAATTCTTTAAAAATCAAATGATTGATCGACTTGAAATATAGTGTATTTCATATTGAATGGGACAAAAAGATGATTTATTAAGCCGAAACAAATTATTTTTGAAACTACAACTGTACAAGTTTTATTTCACATTAGCGAAAAGTCTTTCCGTAACGAAATCGCCGCTGGAGGTACTATTAAACAAAATGGCACCATCTACTCAGTAGAAAGCGTATTCTGTTTTGGAACACGTTGAAACATCATAATTTATCATCATTCAAAGACATTTTCGCTCTTGGAATGAGCCTACTGGCGTATGTCTACAATTCCAGCCATATACCTTTTAGATGGTGTAGAAATTAAAACCCGGAGAAACTGTTGCGTAAAGCTTTCTATGAGAATTAGAAAGATAAGCTGGAGGTAGACAATTTCGCGAATAGACATGTGTTTACAGAAGAAGCCACTTTTCATGTTTCTGGAAAGTTAACCGCCATAATTTATGATTTTGGGAACGGCAAATCCACATGATATAATGAAACATAAGCGTATTCTCCAAAGGTGAAAGTTTTCCATGCCATTCCCAACAGTCTGTTTTTGGTCGCATTTCTTTGTGGAAAAATTGATTAACGGATGCATTTACTAAGATATGATATCAGAGTGGTTGTTCCCGCAGTTGGAGGAAGCGATTCTCTGTTTC
Source organism: Stegodyphus mimosarum (assembly GCA_000611955.2). NCBI lineage: Eukaryota > Metazoa > Arthropoda > Arachnida > Araneae > Eresidae > Stegodyphus > Stegodyphus mimosarum. The sequence continues at coordinate 303,152 of KK121803.1, forward strand.
ATTCTGCAGCAAGACGGCGTTTCACCACAATAGCATAAAAACGGACGCCAGTATCTGAACGATAGTCTACTCCATTGCTGGAAATGAATTGGAATTAGGGTCGTTAACTAGAACAGAAAGAATTTGCTGAATGTGAAACGCCTCTAGAATTTTCTCAAAAAAATCTTTCTGTTCTAGTTAACGACCCTAATTCCAATCCATTTGTGCCTTCAGTCTTTAAGGAAATTATGTTTTAGTTCTTGTTTCATCAATAGATGGCGCCAGTAGCTTAACCGTCTACTGGCGCCATCTATTGATGCGCCATTCTTATCTAATCAGTATATATTTCAGCCATTCTTATCTAATCAGTATATATTTTTCTGTTTCATTTGCGCTTTTGCGGCTGAAAAAAAAACAGTTATCAAGTATGCATCAGTAAGTAAAAAGTGTAGTATCTTTAAATTCGTTCCAATTAGAAAATGATATCATGTCCTTTTACAGGGGAACGTAAGGCCTCGGTATTTGTAAAAAGGGCCCTTGTTGAAAGGAACCGAAGGCGACGACGAAAAATTCAGATCATGCATACTGCGTGATGATGGCAAAGAAGTAACTCGACCAGTGCACATAGTCATACCTCTTGAGGTTGATTAGGATGGGCTCGATGTCCTGGCCTCTCGGTCGATAGTGATACAGTAATATCAGGCACGAGTTTCCTATGTGCCGGAGTTTCATGGAACTTTGGAATCTAGCAACAAAACACAGATATTGTAAGAAATATATATATTTATGTTTAGAATCGTTGCATATTGAATAACGAAATAAAAGTAAATATAAACGCAAAAAATAGCTAGAGAGCTCTCCAAACAAATTATATATATATCCTAGCCTTCTACATCCTGCGTAGCCGTAGGCATTCACCTCGACAGATCGTAGACGGAAGCTTGTCTTTTGTGGTACCAGGTGCTATTCTTGGGAGCAGCTGACGGGAGGAAGGAACACCATCATTCTACCAAGAGGTTAGGTGATATTCTCTCGCTTCCACTCATATATTCTTGGACACAGCAAGACTGAAGCCATGTCGCCCTTCAGTGATGAATCAAGATTCGGAGTGATTCTTGATGAATCTTTATCTGGGAAAAGCTTGGGGACTCGCTACTGTGCTTTCAAAGTATGGAAAATCAGCCACTTTGGTAGCAGAGGTATCTTTGTGTGAGACGTCACGAAGCTGAAGGAAAGCAAACAAGTGCATGGCTTCGTTGCGGGCACTGTGATCATAATATAAGCTTTACAAGGAGGACTTCTTTGAATCAAATGCGAGACTTTTCCTGGGAGCTGTTGGAAAGAATTTTATTTTTGTAAGCAATAACGAGATGTTATACAGAGTTACACTGGTAGACAGTTTTCTGGATGACGAAGGTATTCGTCGTACGGTATGGCCAGATTTTCCCAGCATAGTGTAATTCAGCAAATCGGCTTTCTTCTATGATTATGATACAGCTTCCAATAATTAGTCACATTCCTAAATTTTTCATACTGACTTTTTCATTTCCTACCTATGCAACTGGCAATGTATAAAAGATCAGTTCCCAAACGGAGTCAAACAAAACTTTTCTATTTTTAACTTTGTTGCAGTCCGTCGCATTTAAACCGAAAGTAATAATTACGCAGAGAAACTCTCGAAGATATTTTAATGTCAGATATGATCCTTATAACCATACAATATTGCAAACCGCAGCCAAATTTAAAGAGAAAGGGTCAGTGAGAGACGCAAAGAGGACAGGAAGACCTTGAAGATGGAAGATGGAAGCTAACATAAGCTCATAATTTGCAGACGCCGTTCGCACATTTTTAGACGATTTTCATTGTATTCATAAAAATATTTTGCCAATAGTTTTGTGTTTTAAATGTTTTGTGTCCTAAATCTTATTCTTCACTACCTTTCTAACCGTAATTTTGAAGTAATAAAGTCTTTTGTATTATAGGAACAGGGATTTTATCCCATTCTTCTTGAACAGTTTTCCAAAGTCTAGTGAGGGTTGTAGGTCGACGTTAGGACAAACCCCTTTTTTAAAGTCCAAAAGCGCAAACATTTAGAGGTGAACAACAGAAAATGTAAGAGGGATATGAGGTGAAAGATATGGCCTTGATAATTGTTTCTTTTCCCGATATTTTATGAAATTAACAGTGTATTTTGTCCTATGGCTGCTTGCTTTGTCTTGATGCAGTACTATCGATTGATGCCATTCTGGGTACAGATAAGACATTTTATATTTGAAAATTGGGAATATAATATATATTTCTGGTAATATGTGGAGTTTATAGGACCATTTCTGCACTATTTTTATTTTTAATTTGGCGTTATATAAAAAAATCAGCAAAAATAATAAATCCCTGAAAAGGTTCTTTCAGATTTTTTGAACCATGCTGCACGATTTTTTTCTCCGCTTTGACTAGTTATTTGAATACAACCAAGATTCATCTGTTGTGACATTTTTCGCTTTTTTTCGGATAAATATTTCTCATAATGTATTCAGCAGCGCGTTCTGCGTTCGGAGGTATATCGTGGAGAAAGAGGATGCACATTACGTTTTTTCGCCTTTTTAAGATTCCGATCAGCATTAATCACTTTGTTTACAGTCGATATTGAGAATTTTAGTGATTTTGCAACTGTCCTTTGACTTAGAAGATTTTCTTTTAACACTAAAGATGTTGCCTTTGCAGTATTCGAAACATCGCGTTATCTCCTTGGATAAGTATTTGAGCCAAACTTTGGCTTTTTTTTCGTCCAAAGAGGCTTTGTCCCTTAAGGACTATTGTTTTCGTTTTGCGTTGAATCACTCTGAATGTCTGTTTCACTTTTCAAATTGTTGCCACCAAATATTATCGCCCTGTATATTTGAAGAAATTAAATATTGTAGAATCTGAATAAATGTATGTATGTTTCTCTCATTGTGATAAAACAACAGTACCTAGAGCCATCAAATTTTGAATGACGTAATCCTACTGCGAATATGGGCATCTGGAAGCCGAAATTTGGAATTTATTTTGACTGTGTATCGGAAGTTCTAAAGATATGCTCAATTTAAAATTATTTCGAGATATTGCTTTTGGACTGAATTTTATGGTTTAAGTGCGAAGAACGTGATATTTAATAAATAAAGGTAACATACAAAGTGTTAAAAAAACGCCTCTTTGGACGTAATTTAAAATCTGAAACCCTTCAGGTTTTTTTGGGCGGTTGTTGTTGTTGTTGTAGATATTATTACTTGGCGTAACTTTAGATATCGTGGGAAAAAACAGCGCTTTCACGGCGTTTGTTAATAACTAGATACGAATAAGTTTTTTCAGAAAGAGCATAAACATAACCTTCCACCCATTGCTTCTTTAAAAGCGCTACTTTGCATGTAAACAAAACTGTAGAGTAGCAGTTGATCATTTATATTTTCAAACATATAGTTGCAGTTAAAAAAATTTCCAAGTAGACGGTCTTTTTTATAGCAAAGCAAAATCTTCTAAAAAATGTCCGAACAGACTCTGTATCGTCGCGAAAGGGGATATCATTTGTCAGACATAATTTTTCATAAATAGAAACTTTAAGAAACACACTTTGTATATGAGTTTTAAAATATAAATTCACTTAACTTTTTATACATTTTTTAAATTTAAAATCGTGAAGGTACTTTTGCGCCACCCTATATTTAAATCATTTTGTGCGTTGTTAGCAGCAAGTTTCACATGCTTGGTTATAAGGATATACATATCCGTTTTTCAGAATACCATTGCAGTTAAATTATTTACGTTAGGAGTTCTAAGCAACGTTAGAGGCTGTAAGAAATTTATTCTTCAGTTAGGCTTCAATTCTAATCAATGGCTTATGCGAAGCAAATAATTTCAATCAAGAAAGACAAAAATTTTAAATTTAAGCAACAGGTAAATAAAATTATTTTTAAAATGATGTTTCTGTGAATACCAATAATTACATGTTTCTTAGAATATGAAAACCTTCATGTACATTAACGCCAAGACCTTCCAAAACCTGAATTTTGCTTTAATTTGTGTTTCAATCTGATACTATATTTTCTTTTTACATTTAGTAACTATAGCTTGTTCAAATTTATGTAATATTTGAATTTCTTCCTTTCTTTCCAATTTTTTTTAGCCCAGAAGGGCTATTAATTTCATTTCAGCATTTTGCGTTGGTTCACTGTAAAAGTTTGAATTACTTTTTAAATTGTTGCCACCGAATATTATCGCCCCGCATTATATTTAAAGAAATTAAATAATGAAGAATCTTCTTGAATGTATGTATGTTTCTAGCACTGTGAAAAGAAAATGGTACCTAGAGACATCAAATTTTGAATAACATAGTTCTCCACTCTAATATGGGCATCTGGAAGGCCGAAATTGGAGTTTGGTTTATTATCCATTTCATATTATTTTATAAAACTTTAAAGAATTTTTGATTAACAAATTCAAAGACTTGATAGAGTTCCATTACCATTAACATCGCGCGGATATTCAAGCACGGATATTTTATGCGTGAGGTTTCTTTATATTTCTTACTGGTATTATGTTGGTAGCGTAGTAATGTAAAGACGTTACAATGTCTAATGGAATTTTATTTAATTTTATTTACAAAATTATTTTTATTTTAAAGAAACAAATTGTTCTAAAAAGTTCGATTTCTAACGTGTTTTCTCTTCCAGAGTATTGCAAGTTACCCAACAACAGCTGTACCTGTTTTTGAGAATGCTTAATAAAGTAGTGTTCTGGGGACATAGTCGAAGATATATTCAACTTTTTAAAGAAAAGAATTAAAAATACAGGTTTAAAATAATTTTAATAAATATATGAGATTATTGAAATTAGGCCCAAAAATGTAGTCTTAATTTGGCGTATATTTTGAATAAAACTCTATTGATTTCGAAGACGATCAGACAAAGGTCCCTTTTCCTCAGGAAAAAAGCCTAATTTTAAATTTAAAAAAAATCATAATTCTAAATTTTTCGTTAGCGCGTATCTCGTTCAGTTTCATTTAGATTGTTTTTAATTTTCTGCATGGTATATGGTTTTGATTAGGACTAAGTTTGTGATGAAGAAAAGTATTTTAGATGCAAGACAAAGATTTTTAGAATTTATCCTCAATGCTAAAACCGGTTATCAGGAAGATCTCCAATTAACAGAGCTAATGTAGTTTAAGAAGATAAATATCTTTTTCATTTAATTAAACAGCAATCTTAAATAAACTCACAAACGATACTGCCTGTTATCATACAAATAATCATATCTTACAAACAAGCTTAGACGAATAGCAATTCCACGTTATCTGTACGATGACCGCTCGTTTAAAAGAATTCTCTTAGAGTGTTGAGTAAGATGCGAACTCGATGAATCAGCACGATATTCATTATCAATTTACTATCAATTGCTTGAAATTTATTACTCTTATGTTTAAAATTCCATAGAAAATGTTTGCAGAGCAGTTGTATTTGAAATGTAAAATGTATTACCAAATTGTTAAAGTTATCATCGAAATTATCCTCGAAGTGACAGCCATCGTAATACACATACATCTAGAATACATCGCAATATCCTAGAAGTTTCGTTGTCCTGATGAGTAGGGACCTGTAGCTGCCCTAAAAATCGATTGAGTGTTTTAACAAATGTACGCCAAATACAAGGTTGTTTCAGCGATTTTGATACATACATTTGTTCAAGTGCTGCTGACATTATTAGAAGCCGTCTTTATTCGTCTTGGTAAACAGAGAGGAGCGGAAACAAACCAGGAGAAATTTGGCAGACAAAATAGTTGAAGCATGATAGAAATGTATTTCTGATAGGAGAAAACCGAGTTTTTATGCTGAAACTCTTTTTACTTAAAATGTTATACCACCAAAAGGTTAAAAGATGTTGTCCTATACAATGCCATTTCATATATTTTTCCGCAGAGAGACAATGCTCTCTAACAATTTACTCAACTAGTTCAACTTTCACACAAGTAACATAACTTTTCGTGGTCTTTTATAAGGAAGTAAATGCATTAAGACACAATTGTGAACATACGTTCCCCTGCCGTTATAAGGTGTTTCTCCCGCCTTCGTGATGTAGTGGTCAGCACGCTCGGCTCGTATTCGAGAGTCTCGGCGATGGTATTGCTAATTTTTCACGTCTTCTGCTTCCAAAAAATCCTTGGAGTATGTAAGCTATTTCTCCCGCCTTCTTCGCATGCCTTCGTGGTGTAGTGGACAGCACGGTTGACGCGTATTCGAAAGATCTGTGGGTCGAGTCCTGGTGAAGGTATTGCTTCTTTTTCCCGTCTTCTGCTTCCAAAAAATCCTAATGACTATATACCGTAATATAAAAATTTCTTCCGAAATAAAAGTAATTTATATCGAGACGAAAGGAGAGAATCAAATCAATAACCAGTCGTTGGAATTTTTGTATGTAATATTGTGATATATTTTTACTTTTATCCAAACTGATGGCACGAATAAATAGCTAATCTTAGATCACGAGTAGCGTGAGTTTTATTGACATTGCCAAAATGGTTACGATTCTGTAGGTAAATCAGGTGAAAAAAAATTACACATGTTAAGAATAGCCCGTTACTTCTTGTCTTAGTGAGACGTACAGTAATGGTGCTATTGTGACCTTTCATGTAACTGTAATCGAATAATTTATGTGTCTGATATTACATTGTTTTAAATTAAAAAAGTAACAAAATGATATAACAGACTTGAAACGAAGCTAGACATATGTTCTTATCTGCAAAGTGCTTTGATCTGGACACGTATGCGTGTTCGTACTTCAAAAGAACATTTATATTTGAACTCCAATTAAGCTTTTAAGAATTGGCAGCAGCTTTTTATGTTTACTTTTTTCCCTGTCATAGGGATTTTGCTGTAGTGTAATAGTTGTATTCTTCGCGCAATAAATGTTTTGTTACGTTGACTAAACGCACAGGAATTAGATACTACTTAAACTCCTGCTGTAATAGTAATAGCAGTAGTGATTACGCTGGTAAAAGAGTGGGACTTACAAATATTAAAAACTAGCGGAAGTACCCGATGCCAGTTAAGTTAGATTGAGAGTAATGCATCTAACAACAGAGAGAACGATACCGCTGTAATCCTTCTCTAATAAGTACGAATCATGGTCATACATTTTTCAGTCTGATGCGATAGGGAACCCAAATAAAAAATTTTGATAGAAAAATAAGCTAATTCTCTCACATTATGTCAGCAACAATGGCACGCAGTTTTTAATGAGTTTCGTCTTTCTAATCAAATGGTCTTAAAAGCTCAAGTTCCATCCAATATTTCGCCTATATTCAATTTTAGTCAATTAAATGTGGCAAAAAATTTATCATAATTGATCAGAAATCAATAACGGGAGCAAACAAACAAACACACAAACAGACATTCCTTTTTATATGTATAGATTTTGTAAATCTTACAAATTTTCGATTAACAAACTCTACTATTCGAAAGCGAGCAGTAGCAACACTTAAAGCATTTTTATCGCCAACGCGCGAGACTGTTACCACTCGGAAAAATGAGTGCGAAAATTAGCGCTTTCAGAGTTTTTAATTAGTATTTCGGCTGATTAAGTTATACGAAGTTGGGGATAGTTGATATGGTATCCCATGAATTTTTGGAATCGGGAATAATGTATTTAATGTTTGGCAATGCTATTTTTATTTCGTCGTAAAACTTAGAAATTTTTTATTAACAAACGCTAGGATTTGAAAGCGAGCAGTGCCAATACCTTTCGAAATAAAGCAGGTTTTTATCTCCAACTTGTGAGACTTGCCACTCTGAAAAATGAGGGCGAAAATTATCGTTTTTTCGAATTTCTAATTAATATATGTGATTTAAATTACTTTTTTTTTTTAAAAAAGTGGGTGTCGACCTTTTCCAGGACTTAGAAAAGAATTCTAGAAAGTTTGGTGACGATAGCTATAGTGATTGAGCTATTAGCGAACAAGCGCACGCAGAGACTTTCTTCTTTATGTACGTATATAGATAATAATAAAGAAAAATAATCCGAGTACAGATTACGAAAAACCGTATTTATGAAAGGGTGATGCCACTGAACTTTTTATAAAGGTTCTGTCATTTAAAGTTAACGATGGCTATCAAAGATCACATGCATGTACTACATTTTGCTGGAGCTAGACACAGATAAATCGTTTCATTACTCCCCATTTTGTTTGCTTTTAAATCTGTTGGAGAATCGGGCGTGGTCACAAAAGCCATTATTTTATTTATATTGTGGGAAGGAGGAAAAGCTATGTTTGTTTTTTTACTCATTCAGGAAAATACCTATCACTGAAAAGAGAATAAACGTCAGCAACAAACATTATGAATACCATTATCAAAATTGAGATAGATTACCTAACGGATTCGAAACATTCTTTTAACGTCTCTGTTGAGAATCTGGTAAAGCATTTTTCTTATAGCATTTTGTTATTCATCTTTGTGGGTTCGCTAGAGAAAATAAAGTTAATACAAAGATAGAAGAAAATTCCGTGCTATACGAATTTTCTTGACTTCAAGAGAATCAGGAACAGAAAGATTTCAACTGTCAGAAGAACACGAATTAATTTTTAAATAATATCTTAATACTGGATGTATCACATTAGTTTCTGAAAAGAATTTTACGAAGGATTTATTCTCAAACATGAGACATGTTGAGATTGCTCATGCAACCTGACCGACCTGTCAAACGGCATTAAAATGAACACTTTGTTAGAATTTATGTTAAAGCTTGTTATTAGTATAATCTAAAAATGCCGTGAATGGTTAACTTAGCTTTCGAAATGATCTGGAAATAGACTTAAAATGAAACTGCCTTATGTTCCTAATTCCTTTAATTCAGTTTTGTGATTTGCATTTGCCGTGATTCTTCCCCCCCTCCAGCGAACCTAAAAACATATCTATAAGTTAATATATTAAGCAAGAATTAAAAATTAATTCATAGTGTTTTTTAGCATTTATCATGAATTACTTTACTAAGCTGTAACAAATTTTTAAATAGATTTGTAAAATTATTTGTAATTCGCTCGAAAAGCTAATTTTGTATTATTTTAACATAAAAATGAAAGAAAAGAAGTATTATTTCGCATTATTAATTGGAAGGCTTTTTCAAATGCTTAGTTATTACTAATCTAATACTTGTTTCAGCGCGAGAAATAAGAAACATCCTTAATAAAACTGTTACAGTTTTAACAACAGACCTTCCCATCAAAACTATATATGAAATGTATAACTGACTGAATGATTAGAGCTATGCTATTACACTAGTAAAGTTACTATATTTTCGAAGTAATTCACTCAATTCCTTTAAAACCTGTTTTGTAACTTTTTAGGCCATTTTGTTTTCAGAACCGTTAAGATGAATTTTGGGAGTTAAAATCAGCAGTTCCCTCTCCGAGATTCGAATTTTGAACCTCGATATTGCCACTTGAAAGTGGTTCCAATCATACCATGAAGGCGTGCGGTACAGAGGGATAAAATATCCTATATTCTGCCCCCACTTACAGGGCGGACTCTACTGCCAAATCCCGATGGTAACGAATTATCCCTTACCACATTTTATTTCGGGTGCCACTGTAGAATCATTTGGTATATTTCGGAGCAGAAAATATGAGAAATCGGAAATACGGTAGCCGGGGTTCGAACGCCAGATCTCCTGATTGCTAGTCAGACGTGTTTACAGTTGCACCATGAAAGCGCAGTAAGAAGGGGAAAAATATGCCTCACAACTTTGCTAGGATACATTGCGAATTTTCCCAAGCCGTTATCGTTTTGCTTTTCCTTTCTATCTTTATGTGATGTTCAAATATGCAAGAGTATTTGGAGAAGATATTCACATTTTTCAAAATGCATTGATTGTATCGATTTGAATCGAAATCTACTATGCTTCAAATTTTAAGTAAAAGTATTTGTTTTTAATTAGTTACTTAACTTTAGTCATTGATTATGATGTATTCTAATTTCTTACTGGTTGTATTAATGTTCTTACAGCTTCTCAATTTTCCTTTTTCATATACACTCGCTTCTTAAGTTTGTAAAATTTTCTGTAATTTTTGAAGAATTACCTCCACATTATGATATCCTTGCTTCAAAAAAATTGGGCCAGGAATGAGCTATAGCCTGATGTTGAATGAAGTGTTTGTCTGGCGAAAAGACGTCAAGAATTTCAAAAACAGATCAATTAGCTTTTGACCCATAATGACGATCGCAATTTGTCGTTTTACTGTATTATGATAGAACAAAATAGCAGCGGAGAGTTTTCTTTTACGGTATTAGCTGTAATATTTCTCTGTAGGGTAGAGGATAATGATGCCATTAAATTAAATGACACTTTCTTTAGTCAGATTTGACGTAGTGACTTATCTAAATGTGTTCTAAGAAAGTTTTATCTTCAGCTTTTCACATATGAGCAACTTAGACACACAGACAAAAATTCATAAACTTCCCATAGACAAAAATGAGATGCAGAAATATTGTTTCAGTATGCAGAAGGAAGCATACAAAGACCTTTAAGAAGATACGAAGACTTGCATTTCATATTTACTAGCCTCTTAGAATAGTAATTATAAAAAGGAAAAGCGTTGATGATGACTTTAATGAGTTCAGTTAGTAAATAACAATGACAGAGATGAAGAACTGCTTTTATTCTTTTTATATCTCATAGCATGTTAATAAAGTAACAGATGAATTAAGTTTAAAAGAAAAATTAAATACTTAACGCTTTACCGTAGGGAAGCCAAAATGTATTTTATTTCGGGCAGCGGCAACATATTTCGTTTTACTTCCTTATACGAAGTATCGCGAAAATTTTCGGGTGTCATATTTCAACGGAAATATCCATTTTGACCGCTATCGAATGCAATTTGACAATGTTTTTGCGTGACGTCTGTACGTAAGGACAGAATAAAGGACTCTTTTTCCCAAAGCAGGTTGCAAAAAGGATTTAAAATGGATTCAGAAGGATATTTTTCGTGTTGTCTGTACGTATGTACATTTGTATGTATTTCACATAACTTAATAAAGAGTATCCTCAGAACGTTTGGAATTTTGTATATAGGACTGCTTTAACATGTAGTTATGTACCTCCCTTTTTGGTTGAAATCGACCGCATTAAAATAAGTAATACCCACTCTGTTATTCGGCTCCGTGAGCTCAGTTGTTTCTTTTAGACTGGTAAATTGTGGCTTTTTTTATTTAAAAATGGTTAAATTATGTTGCTCTTAACAATAAAACCATCGAAACTAGTCCCGTGAAAATTTGAAAATGTAACGCCGATTTTTGTTGTTTGACTTCTAAATTAATAAATTAAAAGTTGTTTAAGTGCGGCTAAGTCTAATTCTTTTACCATATCAGCCTTATTTATTTACATTTGAAACTTAGCAGAATAGTGAATTAAGTCAATTTCTGCACCTTCAGTGTCTTTTTACCTAGTGGGACCAAAAGTAAGGACCAAAAGTGCACTGAAAAATCTGCCTTGTTGCCCGCTGGCCAATTGTTTGTTTTTGTATAAAAACTCCAATTTGAATTGTAAAAATTTGATATGCACACCACAAGACTTCCTTGTACGAAATATTAAATACATTTTTTGCTATATTTCATTTAAACTTATTTCCTCGAACTTCATTAGAAATATATTTCTCATTCAATTAATTCACTTCTCACTTCGCGCAACGCAAAAATACATAACACCTCAAAATATCTTCGTTAAAAATTGAAAAACATAGAAAATGCTTGTTACTTATGCTCACTTGTGTGATAGTAACATCAGCCCAAGACCACGAAATTCCTCGTGGCAAGGAGCGTAAAATACGCCTAGAAAAATATAAAACACCAAATACAGTTAAAACAATTTTAGGAATATCTTCATGAAATATTAACTACATTTTCTTTCGTTTTGCCAAGACGAGGTGACATAGCAAACTTATGTGGAAGCCCAAAGAAAGTAAAAAATAAATAAATAAAAATCTGAAAGAGCTCAGATTTTAACGGTCGCCCAGAAGGATTTCTTACGATTTTTTTACGCTCTCGCTGAGCTCGCAGTCTACCAGTCTACTGTTGCA
>KK121803.1:319804-392879 GCA_000611955.2 Stegodyphus mimosarum
GGCTTGGAGTAAAAGTGGAGTGAAAGCTAGAGATCAGATGTTCTGTTTGTGTATCACCTATGTTGTTAGTGCGAAACTGAGATTCCAGATGCAATGCTAAAGTTTCTGCTTTCTCAGTTTCAGTGTGGTGGATCCTGTCAGGGCCTTTAAGGGGCGGAATGATTTTGTAGCATTTTGTATACCTCTTCACGGCCTTCCACAGTGAATTATCATCCGTGGAGAGCGATTCAAGGTAGTTGGTCCAGCTGCGTTGTGCATGTACTTTAGTGACGGACTTGACTGCCGTACACAACCTGTTAAAATTTCTTTTATCATCCGGGTGTCTTGTTCTTTGAAACAGGCGTCTAGCTGCATTACGCTGTTTTATGATCTCTCGAACTTCTCTTGGCTGATATAACTTTGTTTGTTTAACTTCAAATCGAGCATAGTTGTGTGCTGATTGAATTTTTTCGGTGAATTCCTTGACCAAACTGTCAATGTCCTTCCCCGAATGTATCGTTGGTATAGAGTACTGAATGTTGTTTAAGGCTTTGACATATTTCTGCCAGTCAGTACGAAAGGCCTTTTTGTATGTTGTGGTATAACTGCTGATACCCAAGATCATTCTAACAGGGTTATGGTCCGAGGACAATTCGTCAAGCACCGAAACATCCAGCGCAGCGCTGGTATTTCGGAGCAGGAAGAAATCTATAACACTTGTAGAACCAACAGCATACCGTGTTGGGGTTTTAGGAGCTGCTATGCTATAACCAGCCTTCCCGGCTAATTCGAAGATTAATTTGCCAATAGTGTTTGTTGAATAGCAGTTCCACGCGCGGTGTCTTGCGTTCAAATCTCCACCTAGAACAACATGTGAACCAAGTGTAAGTAGTTTAGTGAGATCTGCCTCAACAACAGCTCTCTGTCTCGATGGTGGAATATAGGTGGAGACGAATGTGTATGTAATGTTAGTGTTTGTTGTGATTGCAATAGCTGTGGCCTCTATGGCTGAAAGCTGTGGTATTGTTATTTGATAATGAGGAATACAGCGTTTGACAAGGAGAGCTGTACCACCTCCTCTGCGAAGAGCTGTGTTTGAATTTCTGCAGCTTCTGTACACACAATAATTAGCAACATACATTGAATCAGTTGGGCCAAGCTTGTGTTCTTGTAGGAATAAAAATTCAGGGTTGAACTTATCTACAAAGTCTCGCAGCTCGCTGTTTTTCCCCTCGTTAACTCCTGCCTTTTAAACTGCTAACAGATATATGCGATTTGCATAAATATCTCGCTCGCGCTAAATTCGGGCAGCAACTGAAACTTTGAGATATCGATAGGGAAGTTCAAACTAAAAATAATTTGGTTAATTAAAATAATGAATGCTACAACTGTAGCAATTCTGTGGAATAACTGTGTCACTAGGAAAGAGCTGCTCTCTAAATTTAAAGCCGTAGAACATATCCACCATTACGTCTATTGCAGAAAAGTCCTACTCCGCAAAGATCACTGACTCACTAACCTGGCCCTCAAACTCTAAGAATCCCGAAGGCCGTATAGACAGATAGATACAAAGACTGCATGAATATAACATTATTGTCCATTTTCAAAAAGGATTTCCCACGTAAATGTCGACTGCCTGAAAGGTATAAACGTAGACGGGCATGCTCCATCAAATGCGGATATTGTTTCTAGTTCGAAGCAAAATACGAGCAGGTTAATCCGGTCGCAGGTGAAGTCTACGAATTGATGAAGCACACAATGAAACACCTGTAGCTATTGACCACAGTGCTGCCAATTGTCTAGAGGAAGCTGTACGGTCCGTCCGCGCCATGCGGACCAGGTGTCTATCATCGCGAGCTGACGTCACATTTCGGGTCCACTCCCGGATTTCCCAGTTGTCCGACACTCGTCCGTCCACTGCTTCCAAACACGCATCACTGTGCTGCTGTTACGCTGCACACGAGAGGCTACTGCACGATACGACAATCCAGCTTCACGAAGGCCGATGATTCTCCCTCGTTCAAACTCTGTAAGTTGTTCAAATCTCGCTCTCTTTCGTCGACGAGGCATAAGTACAGATTGAGTTAACGTTTACCACTAGCAGATAACCACCGATAACCATACACGCCTCGCTACAGCCGTCTATTTATTCGGATCCATCAGCCGTTCAGAGGGCGCTGCTCAGCATACGCATGCGCTACGGATTTGCAATTCTAATCATTTGCATATCATGCGCTACTTTGCATTTCCTGAAAATTTCAGCTCACTCGCGTAAGTCCTTCATGGTGTTGCAATTTTCACAAACGTGAGTGTAGTCTTTGCGTAAGAGCGATTGATCTTGGCGGGAGATGAAACGAAGATCCGATACCACAGGAAAGCCACAGGGCATCGACTGAACATAGGTGACAAGGTGTTGTTATGGAGTCCGATTCGACAACACTGCAGTCATCCTGGGATGGTCCTTACACAGTCCTAAGCTGGCTGAATGACACCGTAGGTCGGGTACTAAGTCATCAGATTCTAAACATAAGGTCATTACGGCACGCTAGCTCCTTAATATGGCCACTGCACATAGTCCCGATAGTGTATATAATATAAGTAGTATATTAAGACTATCGTCCTATGTGTATATAAGTTTTTAAATTCAGGCTTTTACGTACCGATTTAGTATTTTATTTCTTGTATTTATTATTTAGTATTGCATTCAGTATTCAGTTGTGATTATTTTAATCGTAAGTATGGATTCCTGTGCAGGGACTGTACTGCCTGGGACATGCAGTCTTTGGAAAGGAGGAAATGTTACGAATTTTGAATACAAGTAGATAATTTTAGTGAAATTATTATTGAATTGCAGTATCTCTTATATAATGTAACATGAAAGGTACTATTTGGCGGCATTTTTTCTGATTCCTGTGTAATTGTAACTGATCCGATTCTTATGTAACTGTAACTCTGTGCAGCCGGATGTAACTGTAACTGTGTATGCCTTTCAGCAATTTCAAGAAATCGAAGGGACTAGAAATTTTTCAGGGAATGGGAGCTAACTATATATGACCAGAGAGAGCATCAGTTTTGAGGCTAATTCATAGTTCAGCTCAGAGTATTGAGAGATAACTGTGCGATCTTCAGTATCTGAGACTTTTTGTATTGCTTTGTATTAAATGTTCTTAGTAGTGTGAGGTGGTAACTACTGATTGTGCTCTGTCATGCTGAGAAGAGATGTACGTAAAACGTTCTAGAACAGACATTTAGAAAATCCTTTAGTGTTTTTTGGCAGAGGAAAGTTTCTTCAAGCTATAATTGGGACTGCGTGCATGCAATCCATTACGAAGCCGTTCGCAAGCAATGGTATGGCAAAGAATTCCTTATAAATTTTAAAATTTATGCATTTTCTCTTGTGCTGAAGATTCCTTAAGCAAACCCTTCAACAGCACCGCGAGTTATCATGTTCTTAAAGTTGTAATATGTATAAGCTTGTGTATTTAATTATACACAATACTATAAATAACTGAAATTTGGCATACTAATTCACGCGCCCTATTTATCACTCTATTGTGTCAGTTTCGAAAATTGTGAGCTTTAACTGTTAACTTCAAGAATGTAAAAAATGGAATAGTTTGATTTTGATTTTCTGGATCCTCAAACTGTCAAATAATTGAATCCGTTCTATGAAAACTTAAAATTAGCAAGAAACTGTGGAAGGTATTAATTACGATCCTACATTGTCTCTCAGAGATTTAGAAGGTCATGAGCTATTCTTCGCAATCTCGATTGGAATACAAGATTAATTTCTTCGAGTCACGTAGCTCACGTCACATTGGCTTCCTGTCCATTTCTATTCTTAAAGACTCATCGTGTGAGGGTCCCCCCCTTTTTTTTTTGGCTTTGAAGTCACTATAGGTTAAAGGTTGTACACTTCAGCTGATAAGGATTATTTTATTTCTCAATTACAGCCTCGTTTAAGATTTTTGCCTTTTTAAGCAATGCTTAGAAACTTATCCGTAAAGGCTATTAGGTATTTAATTTCAAATCAGGAGGTGTAAAAAAACGTCAATGTCCTCTCTCGGATATGAATTCCGGAACTTGCGATTATTAGGAAGATGTGCTTTCCGGCTGTACCATGAAAGCACGAGATAAAGGAAAGAGAAAAACCCTGTATATTTTCTTGTATACCATTCTAGTAGACTTGAACTATCTATAGTGGAATTCGTCCCTGGCGCTATTTCAATAGATCAAGGACCCGCAAATTGTGGCCTTTGAGCCACGTGCGGCTGGATGGCTACAGACATGTGGCTCTGAAGTAAAAATGAAAACGAAAGTACAGCATGGTTACATTTATAAATTTTTTAAAGATTTTATTCACATAATGGCGTTTTGATTTGTTTTATTACTCTCGCAAAACGTCATAGTATTAAGATGCACCAAGCGAGACCTCAGCGAGGGGAAAGCAAGTGTGAAAGGATTTTATAGAGAGAGTGGAAAAGATATGTTTGTCTACGCATCATGTAATTTACTTCTGCAACTATATTCTATTGTGCAATATATATAACGTGTAAAGTTCTACTGTCCTTCTGTTGTGTAGAATCTTGAAAAATAGTGATTGCACTGAGGAAGGGTTAAAACTGTACTTTATTAAACTCTTTAATTTATTTACAATGCGTCAACTTGACGCTAACATACTACGCCTCAACTTGGGCGGTAACTGAAATAATAGAATCAAACTTAAGAATTTAAGGTGTTCACAAATAGTAGAATTACTCTACAGGGCTCATATAATCCTTTAGCCTACAGCGCGTAAATGAGTCTAGTGGTAGCAACATAATAGCGATTAAGCCACGTCAAACCAGCAGTAACTACTAAACAGAAGTTTGCGTATAAATACGCACGGCAATTTCCCGGACTCTCTCTTTCTCTACTGGAACGTCGATATTTAACTTATTCTTCCACTGGTAGAATTTGCATTTCTTAAGCGCGCTACCAAATTTAAATGTTCTGGCACTGACAATTAGGGGAATGCAGACTTATAGGAAAGTAACTTAAAATTAAATGTAACTGGTTATTTAAAATAAATATAAATCCCTACAGATAAATTAGGGACATTTTTTATGAAAGCTTGTGCTCCAAGAGCCAATGTGTTTCAGTTTTTTTATTCTCCCATAAGCCTCCGAATTTACAAAGTAATGACAAAAGAAAAGAATTCAAATCGAAAACCACGAGTCTTGATTACGGCTCATTTTCTTGGAAAAAAATTGCGTCTTTTTTATCATCAATCACAGACTTTTAATTAGTTGCAATACATAATAAATAGCGTTAGTGCGTACGGGTTCGTAATGGATTGAACTAGATTCATTACGAACAGAACCGACAGACGACCGTTCGCATAGAAGCGATGACGGCTTAAACATTTATTTTCACAAAAAAAACTTTTTACAATTCTGGAACTTCTTACAAAAGTACTCCTACAGCTCTTTTCAGTACAACAGAGCACAATCAATAGTTATCACTTTAAAATAATGAGAGCTTAAAACACAAAGCAATGGAAAGCGAATCTAAGGAGTGGATTAGGTACTTAATACTCCGAATTCAACTATGATTTAAAAACTGAGAACTAATGCTTTCTCCGGTCTTCTATAATTTTCCCCTGGCCGCCGAAAAACATCCAGTACCTTCCATTTCCCAAAATTGCTGGAAGGCATACACAGTTACAATTTCATACAGGGATCAGACCAATTACAATTATTCAGGGATCGGACCAAAATGTCGCCAAACTGTAGCCAAGTTTGGCGACATTTGGTGACAAAAATTAGTTGCCAAAACCATTGCCAAGTTGGCGCTGTCTCGCCAATATCAAATAGACCTGCCCTGCAATTTATTTTTTCGGCGGAGCTTTGCTTTCTCGAGGCATTTTATGTTATGTTATACATATGATACTATAATTGTACATATAATTTCACTAAAATTATCTGCATATGTACAAAATTTGTAAAAATAGGATAGATTAAGTTAAGTTATATTATAAAGTTTGACATCTTTGCTAGCATAAACTAGTGTCAAACTCCTAAAGGGCTTGCAAAGAATTATCGCTATGGCTGAAGTTAACGACAGAGACTTGAAGTTTAAAATAACCTTTTTATTAAATCAGAACATGAACATAAAACACACTTCTCATGCTCGACAAGGTCTCCACCACTTGTAGTGATGTACCTTAAAGTAACATTCAAATTCAAACAAAAACTTAACCTAGTACACAAAGACTACGCAATTTAATACTAATTTGGCTCATAACTCCCCCCCCTTTCCCTCGGCGTTAAGTTTAAATGACCGCAGATATAACACAAAGCCGAATAATTTCAATCTTATCAGAGCCGGTGAGACCTAGGAACGTTGCCTCAAGAGGCAGACACACGCTGCCTCTTACAATCAGAAACCTCAACTTAAATACGCTATAATTAAATTTGCATTTTGGTGAGGAAAGGAGAAATTCTAGTAAAGGTTGAAATCATAAGTAACTGCTTGATTAAAGCAATAATAACCCTACAACATGGCAGGACTATCAACTTAAAGGGAGGGATGATTTTGTGCAGAACTTTCTAACGGAAACTGGCTGTATTCACGCAACACATGCGGAAAATCAAGAAAATGAAACATATAGCCCCACTTACCAGTATTCAGCAGTCTTTAATCGCTCTGCCTTCGATGGAGCTATGTTATAATTATGCATAAATATAGATACAAATAAAAATAATATATTGATCCTTTCAAATAAACTCTCCAATTTTTAATTTGTCTCTACTTTTTACTTCCTTGTACGATGTAAAAAGGAAGAATTGCAATCGCAAAAAATTTCAGGTATCATTTTTCAACGAAAAATCCATTTTGACCGCTACAGAATGAAATTTAACGATGTTTTTGCGTGACATCCGTACGTATGAACAGAATAAAGGACTCTTTTCCCCCCAAAAAATTACAAAACTGATTTAAAATGGTTTTTGAAGAGATTTTTTTCGTGGCGTCTGTGCGTACGTACGTACATATGTATGTATGTATCTTGCATAACTCAAAAACGAGTAGCCTCAGAACGTTGAAATTTTGTATATAGGACTGCTATAACATGTAGATGTGCACCTCCTATTGTGGTTGCTATCAGCCGCACCAAAGGTATATAAATATATGCATATGTATGTTGCTTGGCTCAATGAGCTCAGTTTCTTTATTCTTATTTATATGTTTGTAAATTGCACAATTTTTGCTTTAAAAATGATTGAATTCTGTTGTTCTTATCTTCCGGTTAAGGTTTTTATGCCTTTAGTAAATCTGCATGCAAGATTTGTAGAATTATCAACAATTTAAAAGTTGTTTAAGTGCGGCTATGCCTAATTTTTCTCATGGCTGACATATTTGTTCACATTTGAAACTTAGGAGAATATTGGATTTGTTGCCAATCTAGAGAAACTAAGCTCCGCCTTGGGTTTATTATGGCGAATTAAATCATGCTTAATCAATTCTGGAATTTATTCGAGGAAATAAGTTTTAAGATTTACTGCGTAATTTTTAATATAGATATTTTGAGTTTTTATGTATTTTTGTCTTGTTGCGAAGTGAGAACTGAATTAATTGAATAAGAAATACTGAATCGTCTGTGAAAAACTGTTTCTTTTCTTTTTTTCCTCTTTCTTTCTTTCTTTTTTTCCTCTTTCTTTCTTTTTTTTATTTATTTACATATCGTTTTCGATTTATTATAGTATTTGAATAGAATTTTTGAGCATTCTGAGTTATAAAATGGATGAAATGTAATGCTGTTAAGTGAACCTAGCGCAGAGTGTCGCTATGGTAAACAAATATAGTGAATTTTAAAGAGTGCATTTATTCTATTGTGGTTTATGCGGTATTCAATCCAATAAGTTTAAATGAAATGCAAAATGTGTATAACTTAATATTCCGTAGAAGGAAGTCATGTGGTATACACATCAGACTTTTAATTACATTACCACTTAAAATGTGTCTTAAGCATTTCCTTTAATGATGATTACTTTTGTTTGTGTATATGTTTTCACTTTAGGCCGGAATAATATTTCTCAAAATGAAAATTATTTGCAATTCAAAACTGTGACAAAATTCTTACTCTAGAGCCAATTTATATCTTATGAGGTGCTGAAACTTTCTGTAATCTCTAACGAAAAGATTAACATACCTTCGCGAAAAGTGTATGAATATAAAAGAGATTGAGAAAGACGCAGGCTATCATCAGTTCTTTCGCCAGTAAATGAATAACTGAATTCCATTCCGCATTTTTCCGAACATGTTGACGTTTAATCTCCCCATCATGCGCACTCGGTTGACTTTGCTCTCGACGTCACTCGGCAGAACAGCTGTAGCTAAAATAATTTAACTACGAAAGTGCTTCATAAACATAGATTTTATCAAAGTCATTACATTATTTTTTGTTTTATTCGGTGACGTAAATATTTCTTTAACATTTTCGTCCTGCTCTAATTAGAATAGCGATGTGCCTTCTCCTTATTTCAAATTTTGTGATAAAAGAGGTTCATTTATGCACTATGAAAATGAGACGTGGCTGTAAAAAAGTGAGGCTTATTATAAAAGCGTAGGCGTCTGAATGATTGTTCGAAAAATCGAAGTGCATTGCGAAACGCGCAAGTCATATTCTTTATAAATTTATCAAGAGCATGCCATATTTTTTCATGAAATAAAATTTTGTAAAGGTAATTATTTAATCTCTTGTTACTATTAAACTATATGAAAGAATTATTTCTCTTTTTAATTATTTTATGAGATTTTAATAAAAGCTTTTTATAAAAACCCTTTTTAAAAAAAATATCTGTTTTTCTGTGTTCTTTTTGTAACGATTACACAATTTTAGATTTCTTCTGTAGTCAAAGAGCGGTCTTTCTCAGACTTGTCTACTACCTTGCAATATGGTAACGTGGGTCATTTGTCTTTCTGGCGGGAAAAAAAGTTAAAATGCGTGCGATTCCATCTATGAAGATCAATTTGAAAAATTTTAAATTCAAAATTTCTTACAATTTTATAGTATCTTTGAGATGAACATTAGACACCTTATCAGTGTTTCTATACTGAAAGGATAAGATATATTGAAAGATATTTTTCAGCCTCGCAACAACTAAGCGTAAAACCAGTTTACACCTCTCCGAGCGACTTGCTGAGAGGCTCTCGCTACGACTTCTTTGACGATGTAAAGCTCCCTTCGTCTGAACAGAAACGTAGGGAAGATGATTCAGCGATTCCGTTTTTACTTCGAACAAGTTGAAAATCTAACCGGGCAGTAATCCGAGCAATGTTCGCACAGACATCTTGCCCAATTTTTCCATCTTGTCGAAAATGCCGAGATGGAGCGAAAATCTAACTATGGCATTTTTTAATGCATGTGCATCTTGTGCATTATGGGATACTTCACTACCTGAATATTACGACCATTGTTTACTAATGCCTAAATATAACGTGCATATAACTGATCAGAATGAATTTAGGTTTTTGATATTGTAGAAAAAACATAGAAGAAAATTAAATTAGGTTATCGGATCGAAAATATTTATTTTAAACATCTTTATTTCTTCTGAATTTTCTTTAATCAAAAAACAATTAAATTATGTGTTATTCAACTACCCAATAAAATACAGTTTTCAATTAAAAAAAGAAATGAAAGGACAAACATTTGATTTTGTTAATATAAATTTCGAAAAACCAGTTTTTGCTTATTGCCAATTACACCTAATAAAATATAATCTAAAATTTTGAAGTTTTGTTTATAGGTTTTCCTTTTTATTTTAACAATAAATTAGATTCTATTTACAAACGATTAGCCGGAAGTATTAAAATAAAAATCGTCGACAGAAGGCGTATGAGGATATCATTAACATATCAAAATTTGAGGGTGTTGGAGTGTTCAAGCAAAAAATTAAAAATTTTCACTCAACCTCATACGCAGAAAATGGTTCAAACACTTCTGGAATAAATATACTGATTGTGCATTTTGGCATTCGAAATAAATATTGCAGAGAACTGTAAGAATCACCCGTTCTCAGAAACCGAAAGGCTATCTGCGCTTTAATTTTTCTGGCAGAGCATCTCGAAAGAACAACTCTTTTTTTTTTTTTTTGAATAAGTGGAGTGACCATTTCCGATAAAGTTTCAAACTATCCTTCACCCATTCTGATAAGTTTTTGTAACTTTGGATATCCTTGCCCAGAAGTTCATTTAAAAGTCGATTTAATGCTCCCAGTTCATCACGGCGAGCTACCCAGTCACGCATTGATTTCCTTTTCTTCCTCTTCTTTTTTTCCCCCTAGAGCTGAAATTAATTAGTTGGAAACTGCTTCGCAAACTTCAAAACCTTTAAGCACTGCAACTGCCACGTCTGAATCCATTTGCAAGCAAACGGAGGCAAGTTGTCAGTCCGATCCAGATTGCTGTAAACAGTCTGTAAGATTACAGGTTCGTTCACTCGGTTAGAGACGCCGTTACGAGCAGCTCACCGAAAATCACGTGGAGAAATGTAAACTTACCTGTGATTGACGCCGTGAATGCAAGCGGTGTTGGATTATGCGCAAAGAATCCTGGAAAACTGAGCATGCGTTCATTCTAGCGCATGCAAGAAATTTCGTAAAATTAGCGGTTAATTCAGATGCTGCAGCAAAATGTTCTAAATTCTCCAAAGTGTCGAACACCTTCTAGTAGGTAGCGGAAAGACATTGTCCTCCCTACTTTCTTTTGATGCTTGTACGTCTGCTTTACGTCAGATTCCAATGTAGCAGGCGTAGCAACACAGTCATATACACCAACAAACTCTTCAAAACTAACACCAGCGTTCGTAGCGTTATTCTGTTAGTCTTGTTAAGCGGTGTCGTTATCACCATCTAACTCATCAGCAGGATTAGCGTCTGTATATCTCCAAGCTCCCCACAAACAGTTCTGTATGTGTTGTGATAACAGTAATTTCCAGAACGAGACTATAGCTGTTATTGCATTAAAATCACACTCAAAGTTGGAGTTTCATGTCTCGTTTTAAGCATCGCGTATTGTAGCTTTCACACGTCGTGTGCGATAAAACATTTTTATGAGAGCAACAATGCCTTGTTCCAAAGGCTGAAGACGATTTTTTGCATCTGGAAGAAGTAAGCCTTTACATTGGTTAAGTTCAGATCATGTATGTTATGGACTGTATAGTTGTGCAGTGTCATACGAATATGCTTATTCTGAACCACCATTCGACTATTAAAACCAAGAAGCTACTGAGAAAAGAGGAGCTATGGATCCAAGCTTTCTTATGGTGAGAATAGATGTAAGATAAAGTACTGTTTATGTTCTTAAAACAATGGGATTTTTCGTACTTACCGATCACCCGAAGATGGTGTTAATCACTGCTGTTTACCTTAAATGTAGGGCAATACTTAAACGTTGTTCACTACGTGCTCCAGTATGGCACTTCTCATCTATTATTCCGAGGGCACGACGTAGGAAAAGCACAGTTTCCTTGATATTGTAGACATCAATCGATGCATAACATTCTGTCATTTAGTCAGATTCTTGCCACCATTTGTTTGCTCTTTCTTCATTAACTTTATTTACTACACTACAAATCACTAATGATGAAATTGAGTATCTCGTTTGGAACCGATACAACTAACAAGAGAAATTTGGAATGCCTAATTTTTTTTTCTCTTGATTTTAACTGAGTGCTAACTAACTTCTACACTGGTTCAATTATATGCGCACTTCCAGTGTTCAATTAAAGGTACACTGGAAGTGCGCATATAATTGAACCAGTGTAGAAGAAAAGTTTTGGCGTTTTCGTATTTAGCATTACAAAATTGCTTGGATTATTTCCCAGAACTAGATGCTGCAGCATTAAGATTTTTTGCGATCTTTAAGAGTTATAGATGAGGTAGACTGGCAATTCCATATTTTTCGGCAATTGTACTTTTCTTCAGTACGTCACAGTCTACTTCATTTAGAATTTCTAGTTTTGTCTGCAGATAGATCTATGTCTGTCTGCTACCTCTTGGTCATGACTCGCTTAACGTTAGTTATCCAGTGCTACCAGAGTGCCATCTACAACTGAAAGTTCCTGTTAAATGAAAATATCTAATAACCCAATGAACTAAACAATATTTCTTAATTCGTGTTAACCGATAAAATTTCCTGTAAGATCATATATACCGCTGCCAGGACCGAAATTTTGTTCCTGTTAACCGAGTGTTCGCCTTAACCAAGCTTGGGTTAAAGAGTTAACTGAGTATTTTATATGCATCAATACAAAAACCCTTTTTTTTGTTCCATTTCTGTGGATAATATGTCCCATTTCCCCCACCCTGCGAACCGCAAATGTCCTGAATTCTCTTTCTTAAAGTATGGTAACCCTATCTAAACCAGTCAACAAATCCTGACTTCAGACAAAGAGGCAAATAAACATAGCGCAAATTGTGATATAAATGTTAAAACAAGAATTTCCGATGATTCAACGAAACGCACTATCAGCAATTCTAGTTTTGAAAGCTGACATTACACTGTATAAGTTGTTATCACCTCTATATTATTTTAAGTTGCGGATTAACGTATCATAGTAAAATAAAAAGTACTGCCGCTTGTGGGAAACATATTTGTTGCAAGAGATCACGTGAAATAAAATTACAACTGCGTCTTCAATAATATAAGTTCTTTCTTCATTAAATATATACTCAAATCTCTATGTGACATTACTTTATAATGAAATAATAAAATTGTTTTCCTAGCACTTTTATTTGTCATTTTGAGCAGATCATTTTAAATATAAGATTTTAGTACCTATATCTTTTATTTCTGGAGGAATAATTCTTAACTTAATAAGCTAAACTGTAACTGTTTAGCTTAAAGTTGCTTTATGCATTAAATTGCAGTCAGTAAAGATAATAAGATTTCAGTTTTTTAAAATTTTATAATTATTTTAAAATAAATATTTCGTTAATTTTTTGAAACTTAAATTAAATCCTTAAGATTGTTAAAATGTAGTCAATTGTTTTTCCTTTTTTATATTAATTTGAACTACCTATTCATTATTCATTATCATTCTTAGTTTTAAAGTTACTTTATACGTTAAAATTAAGCCATCTGTATACCAGCCTTCCAGCCTACAGAAATGATTTCCGAATAAACGTTTTTCAGATGCTTTGTAAACAGTAATCTGTCATATTGCATGTTAAGTACTAAAATTAACATAAACTTTTGATAAACATATTACATAATAATTTATTTCTTGCTTTTATATATTTGAAAGATGCACAAAATAAAGAAAGCTTCATATTAATTTTTCCAAAAATATGAATGTGTAAGTAGGTCACGATCTCGAAAATGTCTTTTATTGCTCCAGAAAACCGCTGCTACACACGAATCTAGTAAATTATATTGCAAGAGCAACTGCTTTCATTGTTTAGCCGGACACATAATGAAAGGCCTTGATCGTTAAACAATGAAGTTTGAAGAAATGTAACTGCACGCCGAATTGCGTAATGCGCTGTTTCCAACTAGAACGCTTCGAGTTTGCTGTAAAATGCAGAAAAACAATTCCTTTGTCATATCTTATTTTATTACAAGGTCTGCATTTTAATTGCAATACTTTTAAAAAACATACAGCATGAAACTGCAGTTGCAGGAACGTGCTCTTGAAATGTCGTGTGTTATGTGCAAAATTTCATGTAACTTTTTCAGATCGAGCAATTACATATATTTGATTTAATTTTTATTTTCATACACTATTCTTATGCAAATTCTTTTCATGAAGCAGTTCGTGGCTTTTATAATCCTAAAAATGGCATTATTATTTGAATAATTTATGGAAAAGGCATTCTGAGAAATTCTGCAAAAATGAAAATTATTATTTCCCATAAATTTTCAAGCTTAGGGCTTCTAATTAAAATTAGTGTAATCATGTCTCCTTATACTTTGATTTATAGGCAAAGGATAAGATACTTAAATATTTTTTCTTCTCCCTGAAGGACTATTGTTTTCGTTTTGCGATTTTGTGTTGAGTCACTATAAACGGCTGTATCACTTTTCAAATTGTTGCCAACAAAACTTATTGCCCTGTATTATACACTGGTGAAATAAATTAAGAGAATTTGCCTATGTTATCAAATTGTATGAAAAGAACTGAACTGAAAGAAAAACCACTGCTTCTAGATAAAATTCAAATCTTTTACGGCAAATACGTAAGCGTACTTGCGATCATTAGCACACCTCGGCGAATTTCTTGGTGTTATCTTGCAGCAATCGATTAAATTCACATCGGAACAGTAAAAATGAGTAACCGCCAAAGTTAAGAAGATGGAATGAGGTGGCGAATTGTGGGGAGGCTAGAGGCAGGCCAATCGCAAGTCCAGATATGCAGAGTTTAATTTAACGCCCAGCGTAAAGTCGTGTGTAACCATTGGAAACAGTTCCAAAATTTCAGATCCATCGAGAGAAAGCCTTGGCAAGGTCGTCCAAGATCCAAGACGGCCAGAGAAGATCGCTATTTGTCCATTTCAGCGAGGAGTAACAGAGGGGTTAGCGCTTCTCAGCTCTCTCGGAATCTGCATGCAGCCACAGGAACCCATGTAACAAGGGTGACTGTTTTCAAAAGACTGAATGAGAGAGGCTTGTTTGCTAGAAGACTGGCTGTTTGCGTCCCGCTCCCGTCTACGGATAGGAGAGTCCGATCAGCATGGTGCAGGCAGCATAGTGATTGGATTACGGAGCAATGGGCGACCTTTCTGTTCACTGACGAGTCCCGTTTTAGCCTAAACACCGATTCTCGCCGTACTTTCATATGGAGAGAGCCAAGAACCTGCTACCTACCCTCCAGTATCCGCGAAATCAACAATTATGACGGTGGCGTTGTAATGGAAGGCATCATGTTGGATGGCCGCACATCTTTTCACGTCTTTGACAGAGGCCTTGTGACTAGTGTGAGGTATAGGGATGAGGACTTGCAGCCATACGTTCGCCCTTTCCTGGGTAGAGTGGGCCCCGAGTTCATCTTACAGGACGATAACGCGAGGCCACATAGAGCTCTTCTGGTCGACGAATTTCTCGAGAGTGAGGATATTCGCCGGATGAATTGGCCATCCAGGTCTCCAGACTTCAGCCCTATAGAGCATGTCTGGGACGCTCTGGGGGGCAATTGCAAGTCGCAACCCCCTCAGAGAACCGTCCAGGAACTGAAAAGAGTGTTGCTGAATGAGTGGGACCAATTGCCACAGGCAATGATAAACTGCATTATTTCCAATATGACATCACACTGCGACGCCTGTATGTCTGTAAGAGGGGACCATACCCCCTACTAACCCATTTCTTTTGTGTCTTCTGCAACCGCTGTTTCAGACCTTCAGACTCCCATGAGTGTTACACACGAACATGTGTGTCTATTATAACTGTTGAATGTTTATTTTGTTTGTATTATATCAACCTATATTCACACCAAATTTTCCACAAAAAATTCACACAAAATCTGTCCAGTATTCTGGAGATCGTAGATCAAATGTGAAAATTCTCTTAATTTATTTCACCAGTGTATTTAAAGAAATTAAATAATGAAGAATCTGCATAAATGTATATATATTTCTCCAAATGTGATAAAATAACGGTACCTAGAGCCATCCAATTTTGAATAACGTACTTTTCCACCCGAACATGCGCATCTGGTAGCCCAAATTTAGAATTTAGAATTTTTTTATTAACTATTTCATATTTTATAAAACTTAAACGAATTTTTGATGAAAAAACTCAACGATTTAAAAGCAAGCAATGGCAACACTCTAAGAGAAAAAAAAACTTTTCATCGTCAGCGCGCGGAACTATGTATCGGAAATTCTAAAGATATGTTCATTTTAAATTATTTTGCGATATTGCTGTTGAACTGAATTTTATGGTTTAAGTGCGAAGAACATGATATTTAATAAAGGTAACACACAAAACGTTAAAAAAAACACCGCTTTGGACGTAATTTAAAATCTGAAACCTTTCAGACTTTTTTTTTTTTAAGACATTCTAAAGATGTAGAAACTTTCAGAACTTCGTTCCTCAGAAGTTGCTTAAGAGTCTTTATGACTTCATCCTTGCAATATATATGTACGATATAACATAACACGATAGCTGCTTTAAAAATAAATGTCGACCTCGAAATTAACGATTCTAGATTTTATGCACTTCCCCTAAATTCATCTGTTCTCCCGGATTCGAGATCTTTCCATGTTACGTAAGATTTTAATGCAGATACCTTCTTCCCAATCAAATAATTGTAAACGAAAACTTTCTTTAACATATATATATATCCTTATAAATTAAACTTAAAGCATCTAAAGTTAAAATAAAAATCAAAGCAAGGCAGTTCCTCAACAATATTAATAATTGCAACCGTGTATAAGAGGCTTCGCACTGGATCTAAACATATCAAAATTAAAATAAGAACAGAACAAACTAGAAAAATACAAATTTGAAAAGGAAAAAATATACAAAGTTATAAGAATATAAATATAAATATAAATATAAATTAATCTTCTTTTACTGAAACTCTAGTTCAGAACTCATCAGGGGAAAACGAATTAAAGTTTCATAAAAGTGGATAATATGTTTCGTTCTTCTGATATATTTGAGATCAAAAACCGAAAAAAAATTCAGTCACATTAAAGACATTAAAATTCATTTAAAACCGAAAACTCGGATTTCAAATGTACGAAAAGAACGAAACACGCATTCGAAACATATTAATCGACTTTTATGAAACTTTAATTCATCTTCCCCTGATGAGTTCTGACCTACAGTTTCAGTGAAAGGAGATTCATTTTTATATAGTTTTTATTTTTTAAATATTTTTATAATTTTGTATATTTTTTTCCTTTTCGAATTTTTATTTGTCGAGTTTTTTCTACTGATGAATTCTTATTTTAATTTTGATATGTTTAGATCCAGTGTTAAACCTCTTATGCACGGTTGCAATTATTAATATTGTTGAGGAATTGCCTTGCTTTGATTTCAGTTTTATTTTAACTTTAGGGGCTTTAAGCTTAATTTACTTCAATTATGCAGCTATAGCGCAGAACTGGTGAAAAAAAATTTGTTTTACTATTTTACTTTATTACTAAGAAATTTTTGGACCACCTATTACTATCTCTCTCTCTATATATATATATATCCTTCTCCAAAGTTAAGCTTACTTATAGTCACTCTGCATTTGTAAATTTCAGAACCTGTTTTTGAGTGCAACGTCACGTCACAACTCATCATGGTCGCCATACAGCGTACTGATAAGACTTCGAAACTTATTTTTAAATAAAATTACAATCACTTTGAGAGTAAATAGCAAAGTCCGCAGTCATAGGAAAGTATGTTTAAGCACAATTTGTACGAAATACTTTTGAAACTTTCACTGGTCTTCCAGATTTTACATGTATACAGTTGTCTTATAGTTAAAATTTACACATTTTCATGTACCTTGATTTTATTAAATTTCAACCGGCTATTTGCAATCCTTCTGATTTTTCTATATACTAAATACAAAATCAATTATACTAAGTATTAAGATTAGAAGGGGGGACTTATGAACGTTCATTGATGTACAATTAACATGTAGACAACACCGATTAGAATGTAAACAAAACCAACCAGAATACCGACTATGGCAGTGGCCATAATAAGTCATCAAGTTTCATGGAGTCATTTTCTTTGCATGGGACATACGGAGGAGGCTTATTCCATTTATTCTAATCTCGTTGGAATAAATTTAGCTTATTTATTTGTCCGACTCGTGGGGAAGAAAAACAAATCCGCAGTTATACGACGAACTCTTCCAAGATGAAGAAGGATTGCCAACATGTAGCATCAATGTAATTCCCCCTAAATGTACCCCACTGGTGCAACCCTGCGATGTATATTTTTATCGTCAGGTGAAAACTTTATAAAAACAATAAAAAATTGTTCTTATCTCATCGAGCAAGAAAAAGAATTAACTCCTCGAGAAGACTGCATACAAAAACATTCGATTGTTCATCATCAATTATCCGTCCCAATATTTCGGTAACATGTTACGTTACGCGTGGTTCGCTTCTTAACTTTGCGATGAGAGGGAATGCTTTATGAATGTCAATCAAGTATGTTTTTCTTTGGAGACGTTGAAACAACGATGTTATTGCCCAAATGCAGCTTTATAATGCGTGCTAGATGCAGAAATAATTACTGTTTGCCGTGTTTGTACGATAAATATCATCTAGACACATGTAATCATCGAATGTCGACAAATAAAGCTTTGAATTTTCATGTGCAAAATCTTTTTGTATGCTGTTTAACTATAATCCCTTGTTGAAAAGTCCGAAAGTTTTACCTTTTATATGCCTTTCGAGTATAAATAAATAAATAAAATAAAATATTCACCTCTTTGCTTAGTTGGAAAAAGAATAATTTAAAAATTGAGAAAAAGAAAAAAAACTCTCCACACGGGGAGTCGAATCCCCAATCATTAAATTACTAGTCCGAGCTCTTACCACCGCGCCAACCCCTGCTTGGTAAACGCCCTAACGTAAATAGCTTATACGGTGCGAGAGCAGCGTCAAAATTTTTATATTCTAAACGCTTGGCCATCTGGAGTTCCCACTTCGGGTACTTTCATTTCTAGCCAACCCCTGCATGCCCTATAAATTTGAGCGAAATCGGTGATGACGAGTAGGAAATGCCCCCTTGTGAGTGTATTTGAAAAGAAAATTTACGAGCTTCTTTTACGGTTTACGGAGTATTATCAGTTTCTTTGGTCGTAATGAACTTACTATAGTTTGTTACTTTAAAATAAGCTCTGCATGATCGTAGCGACGCTTTCCTCATTTACGATCGCAAAGTGTGTATCATCATTATACAAAGGGAATTAAGTGACTGTTGCAAGTTAGAGCGTTCGACCATTTTTCCGCACCAATCGCTGCTGTGGTAATGAGTTATGGTTTGGAGATTAATGGCCTTGAGCACTGCCTTCTAAAGTGACTGATTATAGTTTCCCACTAATTATAATTAAGTGTAAGCATTTCAAAGTTTTGATAAAATCCAAATGTTTCGCATTTTTGTCAGAAATACGCAGGCCAAACATGAACTTCCTGCGATCGTAAAGATTAGCTTCAGATTCTCGATAATTCAAAGTTGCATGAGCATTTTCACCACTGCTAAGAAAACCTTCGAAGAAACCATTCCTTCCAAGGATATAGGCTTCACCTTTTCATCTCTGTGTTTCTTTGTTTTATGGTACTAAGAATTTGATTCCTTTTACATAAGTTGATATCCATTTGCTTTGATACTGCTATGTTTTCATTTGGAGGTAAATGTTAAAACTAAACGAAAAGGGTAAGTTTTAATTAAAAGTCGGTATTAGTAAGATAAGTAAAATATGCAGATTATGTTTTATAAAAAAAAATTATTCTTAAAGTGACGGTACCCCAAACCATATTTCCCCAAAATTTATCTGAGTGTCAACGACCTTGCGCGAGCGCGAGAATATCCCCTCGCGCATTTTCCTCTTCCCGTAATCCCCCCTACCTTTTTTTTAGCGTAATGTTCTGAAAATTTTAAAATTATTCCTATAATTTTCCCTATTCTCTATGCGTTCAGAGAATAAGCTCCCCTAAGTTTTAAAATGAATTCGCCCACGTAATGATTATTTTCATCTTACTAACAAGACAAATTCTCGCAAACTATCTGCGAAAGTCATGCCGAACTTTCCCCTTCTAACTTTCCTTGTTGAATTTTATGCCAACCTAATACAAGAACCGACCAGTCACAGCGAAGAAAATACGAATCGACGTTCTGTCTACGATTTCACGGATTAGCTGGACATTCACCTTTTCTAATTATTTATAGATGATTGGAAGACAACAATAAGAACTGGCGAGATTCCAGCTACAAGGAAGTAGAAATGAAGATATCTTATTAGATATTATAATGTTAATATTACTATGTATTCTTATTGGAATACAGTTTCTTTAAAAGAAATAGTATTGTGATAGTTACCCTTAATTTATCCATGATTACTTTTCATTTTTAGCTGTAACTGCGTCCTTCGCAAATTAAATGATACGAATCATTTACTCCTTTCGATATTCGTACGATACAGTTAGTAAAAAACAGGAGGAATGCGCTAGAAAATCCGGTATTTTTTTCTAAACAATTTTCGAAACGATAATTTCTCAAACGCATTCTTAGTCTCGCAAAGTGCTTTTCAGTACAGGAACACGAAACCCAAAGACTGTGACAATGAAACATACTTTCTTACCCCCTCATTTAATCATTGCTTTCGTTTTTATTTTAGATATGATACAAGAAAAAAAAAACATCCAAAAATTTCATTCTTTTACAGTGTACTACCGCTACTAGATAGATAAGCAGGCGATTTCAAAATTTCTTTCCGAAATTCCATATCTAAACTTGGTCAAGGTTTGATATGTAATAAAGAAAACAATTATCATCTATCTGTTTCTGGACTAATCGTTTTCGAATTTCTTCGCCATTACTAAATGAACTGAAAACTATAAATTAATATTTTTATGTGAATTTCATTTAGGCATCTGCATCATGTAATCATTCAATCATGTAATCATTGTAAATTACATGATCTGTTTATCATGTAATCATTTCAAACTTTTATATTTTGTGTCAAATAAATACCTAGTAAAAATAAATCTCTTCTTTTCATTTTTGTGAATTAATAAACATCAATGTAAAAACTTCTGCACTAGTTAACCAAATATAAGCAATGAACGAAACCCAACATAAATAGAATTACTATTTAAAACATTCTTCTTGATGTTCATGTTCGTAGAAATTTAACGGTCGGTTTTCGCGTGTTTTTTAACGAATAATAAATACATTCATTTTTCGTGTGTGATGAAATCATGTACAATAATCTTTAAAATTTAATAGACTTTCTTCTTCACTTACTGCACTAGGATTGTTAAGAAAAGCTTCTTGCAGATAGTAAGAAAAAACACTGTAAGCTCTGACTTTAGCATAAATTAAAATCATAAAGAAAGTGTAGGTTATGTAAGATAAGGTAAAATATACTGCTTAAGAAAATTCAATCCAAGGCTATTATGACTATATTTTTAAACTAGTTATTTGTTTTTTAACTGAAAAAAATATTCGAAAATTATATTTTAAATGTACCTTTATTTTTAGTTAGCTTTCTCTTTTGTTATAATCATAATTGTTGAAAGCTGGTTTTGAAAACCTTCAAAATTTGATATAAAAAATTAAAACATTTTAATGCAATTAAACGATTTCAGACGTCCAGATCTTATTTTATTCATTAAGTTTTACGAAGATCAACTGGATTAACTAGTTAAGGAAACTGAATTATAACTTCACTTTCGTGCCAAATAATTTTTTTTTTTTTTTTTTGTGTTTTATAGATCTTCATGAAAGTTCTGTTTAAGGAAGCGCTCATTTGTTTAATCTGTTTAGTGAATTTTATCATGAAGATTAGAAAAACGCGTAATGCTCTAAAGTCGATTTGTTAGTTTGTTAGCCAATTCGTAACAATGACCTCCAGGCATCATTTATCTGCAGAACTACGATGGAGAGCCATTGAGAGACTAGAGGCAGGACAAAGTCAAACAGAAGTGACCAGATGGCTAAATGCGAGTCCTTCTGTGGTTCATAGACTTTGGAGGAAATTTCAAAGCCCAGATTCGGCATTTAGGAAGTTCAGCCAAGGACGGCCAATTGCTACGACGAGCGCCGATAAACCTTATTTGACATTATGTACACACAGGAATAGAACCGCTGCACCGACTCTTCTTAGATGCTCCCTTGCTGCAGCCAGCGGAAGGTTGGTGTCAATGTCAACTGTGCGTAGAAGGCTTCATGAAGCTGGTCTGTATGCGAGGCGACCAGACATTTGCGTGCCGCTCACGTCACGCCATAGGAGGAACCGTTTGCAGCGGGCACGACAACATGTCCACTGGACGCCTGACCAATGTAGGGCTGTTCGCTTTACGAATGAGTCCAGGTTTAGTCTAGAAAGCGATAGTAGGCGTTATGTGATATGGAGAAAACCTGGAACCCGTTATCATCCGTCAAACATCCGTGAAAGAAATGCGTACGGAAGAGGCAGTGTCTGCGTTTGGTGTGGCATCTCTTTGTTTACACAAAGATTGTCTTTTTGTCTCTTTGTTTGTTGTGGACGCACAGATCTCCATGTCTTTCCAGGGGGAACTGTGAATACTCAGTTTTATAGAGATGTATTAAGAATGTAGCACTCACTGTTGTCACGAGATGACCCTGATAATTCAAGTGTAATCTGAGGGTGTCTATATTTGCCTAATTAACTAACTGCTAACTGCTCACCCTCAGAAGTTTTTTTTGTGTGTTGGCGAGTTATCTCTTTTGATTAGTTCTCACTGTGAACACAAGATAGAATACAAAATGTAAAAGTTAACATACTTCATTTCCTCAGCGCAGGGAAGCATATCTTAAAAAATACAACACAAAATTAAAGTCATCTTGACACAACAGCTTGGTAGAACTTTACAGTATGTCAACTTGTTTACGCTTTTAGTAAATCTCCGCGCGGCTACAACTAGTCTGTTACTTTAGAAAAGGCATTTCAAGGTCTTTCAAACTCGATCTTTAACTTTACATGTTGCCATCATCAGACAAAACTTATTTTCTACACTTCGTCTGAGACTATAGTTGAAGCCACTGTTTATCCGTAAGCCTTTTTACAAAGCGAAACACATTAAACTGAAATTAAGTGAGAAAAAATACAGATGTCGTTACCATTGTCACGAGGCAAGCCGAGTTGGAGAAACATGACCCTGAATTGCCTAGTACAAAATAACAGAGTATATCAGTGTCGGACAGACAAAGCTGAACTAATTTTGAACACTTATCAGCTGCGCTTACCAGCTGAAGTCCGGGAAATGGCGCAGCTATTTTGTAAGTATGGCGTGGTATTTAAGCCCCATAGAGGCGCTTAAAATGCTGATGAGCCTTAAGTCCTCTCGAGACGCCCCTCTGTTAGCAGGGGAAGAGGGGTGGAAGACTCTGGCATCATCCTCTGGGATGTTCTCCTTCAAAAGGGGGAGCGGCGCAGATAGTATAGTAGAACAGCCTGTACAACTGGCGAAATTGTGGTGGTTCGATCTCTTGTATCTGTACCTCTAATAATCATACTTAATTACGATTCTTCTTTTCATTTAAACTCACACCGCTTGATACATAATCTGCGTCTTTCTCTGCACCGACTGGCACTCTGACGAAATGAAGCATAAAGGAAAGAATCAACATTAGTTTAACTGTAAGTCAACTTAAAAGCAGTGTCACACAAGCATAACTGAAGCTCCAACAATTGAGTTATTTTTTTCCTTTTAACGAAAGCTTTCATTGGATGTCCATAAAACAAACTTTTCTAAATTTTTGAGTTAAAACATACTTCGAGTATTTTGAATTTTAAAACATTTTTAGTATCATTTAAAAAAAATTTGGATTCGGAAGATTCGATGCCGAAAACATCATGCGGATTCGAGTTTACAAATCTTGGAACATTTTCTAGATTGGCAGAATTCGAGGATTCAAACATCCCATTTTTAAGTCCTAAGCTTGAAATCAGTTTAAGCTAGTAATATATATTTGTGTTAGGTACACTGAAGAATGTATAATGACTGTCATATATTTCTATTTTAGAAACTTTATACAAGAGCAATGAAAAAAAATTTCTGACTTATCTGTTGCATTTATCTTGGAACTAAATAATGGTTACTGCAGGGACATATTAAACAGATTACTGTAGACGTTTAAAGTCAGATAATGAAAAGATTCATGGAGCTCATTCTCAAGAAATGAAACGAAGAGTTGCAAAGATTGGGGAAATTCTTCCTCAGAAAAGGCAATAAAGGGAAAAAATGTAACTGTGTATTTTCAAACTGATATGACAACTGTCTCGTTATTCTTCCTGATGCCTCATGGGAGTCATACTGCAAAAAGCTTACATATGGGAACTTTTATAATACTGATGAATGAACGCTATATTATAAACATATTTCAATTTAAAATGCGAACGTCATCCAATTTAAAAATGCAGATTTTTCAGTGTCGTTAAACAAAGATCGTAAATAACACTGATATGAAGAAAATTATGCTTCATTAACGGTTATATATTTATTGTGGATATGACGTAAGACAAGTCAGGATCAGATTCTCTTAGGATTATTTCATCTGATTTTTTTCATACTTATGAACTTAACTATAGCTGTTCAATTTTATTTTAAATCAATAATAGAGTTTCACCAGGTGTGCCTAGAAATATCTGCGTATGTGAACAGTCTAAAACTGGTGGCCCGCAGGCCGCATGCAGCCGCGAGGCAATTTTATTCTACCCGCCAGTACATTTCAATTACGTATTTGTTTTAATGCAGTGCTTGTGGATTGTGATACTAGTAGCCTGTAATATAGTGTTTATTAAGAAAGAAAACAGAAAATCGCTAGCAAACATTATATAACATTCTCCCAGAATAGATATTTTGACACAAAATTGGACTTCTTCTGACATGAAATACCGAGTTTTCTCCATATTTCGATTCTACGACTCAAGTTAGGCCAAAGTGTTAAGTTTTGTAAAAATCGCAAAAATAGTTTTTAAAACATCAGCTCTCAAAATGTCAGCATCTCAATTTTAATCGAATTTGGCATATGTTCATTAATATCTCTTTCTTATTAAACTTACTCGATTCCTTCTTTTACATTTCGAAATTTAGGTCCATTCCAAATCAAATTCGCCCATTTTTTATGATTTATTTTTAAAATTTATATTTTTAAATAGCTTTTATAAATTTTTCGAAAAACATTTTGAATTATAACCTATAAACGTTTTACCATCATCTTAAAGAAAATGTATTTCTAAGCATACGTGTATAGAATTAAATTTTATTAGCTTTTTAATCAAAATTTTCGAAGGTATACGTGAATTTATTGGCGCGTTTTGAAATTTGGCATATTTGTTAGAAGAGATAATAATGCCAAATATGGTTTGCTCACTTTGTTAAAATTATTTGAAAGAATGAACGATACACCTTTTTTTCTGCTCATGTACAATGAAAGGAAAAGGAAAATAGGTTAGTTTAAATTAAAAATTCCGCGAAATGAATATTCTTGGCGCAAACTGAAAAAAAAAATGAACCTAGATAAATTTTGTAAATTTCTCGTTATTTTCTCACTAAATTTTATGAGATTTAATATTTAGGCATTATTTGAGTCGTAAAATCAAAATATTGAAAAAACATCGGTATGTCATTTCAGAAAAGAAATTTTGATTTTGTGTTAAAATACTTATACTACTGCAACGTTGTATATAAATTTAGCATGTGCATCGTTAAATCACGCGTTCGAGATTTGAAAAATGCAAGCTGAATTTCGTCAATCGGCCCAGTAGACCAATAGATTTAGAAGTATCCCTTTCTTTTTATTATATTTTATGTACGCAGAGTATATATACAACGCATATTGACAGAACCAACGCTCGAACAAGACCCGCGAAAGAAACTAGACGAAAAGGACATTAATCATTGCATCTCAAGAAATGGCAATTAGAATGGATACATTTATGATGTCAATTAATTAAATAGACTTTGTACGCTTGCATGTCAGACCAGATGACTACGCTAAGCTAGGACATCGGTATAGTCAATAAATTTATTCGCTAGGTTGGCAAAATTTTATAATCTTCTGTGTCCTCTTTTACTTCCTTGTACGAAATAAAAAAGAAGTATTGTAATCGCGAAACATTTCAGGTATCATATATCAACAAAAATATCCATTTTGACCGCTATCCAATGCAATTTAATGATGTTTTTGCGTAACATCTGTACGTAATGACAGAATAAAGGACTCGTTTCTGCCCAAAAAATTATAAAACTGATTTAAAATGGATTCTGAAGAGAATTTTTCGTGGCGTCTGTACGTAGGTACATATGTATGAATTTATCTCCCATAACTCAAAACCGAGTAGTCTCAGAACGTTGAAATTTTGTATATAGGGATGTTATAACATATAGATGTGTACCTCATATTTTGGTTGCAATCGACTTTACCAATATATAAATATCTGTATATGTGTAAAATATAAAAAAATACGATGTCTTTGCTTTACGCGAACAGGCAACCTTTAATTAACTTTTCGCAATTTCAGGATCTTCCCCCTAGACCATTACTTACGAGAGCTCTCTAGCTTCCAGGTTCCCATACTGGAAGACAACTGGCAAAAAGCCTGCAATCCATGTAGGCTAGGTGGCCCAGTATAGTAGCGGTAAATGGAATGGAAAAGGGAATTTTTATCAGATTGTTCATATTCTGTCTATGTGACACCTTCTTAGATTAATTTTACCTTACAGAAAGACAACTGGCCAAAAAGCCTGCAAATCGATGCAGGCTATGACCAGTATAAAAAGAGGTAAATGGAATGGAATTTTCATGAGATTGCTTTTTGCCATTGCCTGCTATACGAACGTTTTGTTCTGTCTCTTCATCTTCTCTTTGTTAAAAATATTTATGACGTTGAGATTCTGAATTTAATGTATTACCATTTAAATCATTATTGAATATGTGATCTTCGTCTAAAGAAAATGAGTTGTTATTTTACTTGAATAAAGATGTGGAGTTTTTAAAGCAAAAGTCTTCTCTGCTTCCACTTCGCCAACGACAATATCCGGACTCTGATTGCTAAGCTTCAGCATTTTCCAATGTCCATCGACTGCAAATATCACAGATAATTATTTAGCCGCCAGGATTATTTTTATGCGTGGGAAAACACTTCTATGGATCTCAGTCGCCGGGCTGAAAATGAATCAAGGTTAAGTCTTCAAATAGAGTGTCAATCATCTGCAGACAAATTCGCTTTTTCTGTGGTGCTTTGTGTTTCAATTGAAACGCTTCAAAAACTTTGGTGTGGATTATGCTTAAAAGATCAAAAGCCCTGTTGACAAATACAAAGGAAACAACTACTATCAATATCGCAAAGTTCCAATTCCCCATTTTTGATGGCTCCAAGAGTGATATACCTGTGGATAATTATATTTTACTATTCGAAAGAAAATGTGATGATAAAAATGTTGGCGATAAGGACAAACCGTTAATATTCTTGGAGTGCCTGCGTGGAGAGGCACTTGCATATTTCTTTCGCGAATGTTTAGACAATGACTGGAAAACAGTAAAAGAAAACTTCAGTACATACTTTTCCACAGCAGAGGTAGTGACATTTAATGACTTTGTGTAATATGAAAAATTTAATAACATTGATCTTGAACCAAATTACGATATGTATCTAGTTTGAATTTAAGTGATTCCATCATAGTTGAAGCCCTCAACCAGGGTCTTCCAGAAGCCCAACGTATAGTGTTGCTTGTTCAAAGGATAAAAACACCAAAAGAATGGATTGAAATAGC
The DNA here is from genome assembly GCA_000611955.2 of Stegodyphus mimosarum. Classification (NCBI taxonomy): domain Eukaryota; kingdom Metazoa; phylum Arthropoda; class Arachnida; order Araneae; family Eresidae; genus Stegodyphus; species Stegodyphus mimosarum. The sequence continues at coordinate 347,242 of KK121803.1, forward strand.
TCAAAAACTTTTCCCAATTTCAGTGGCACTGGAGGAAGTACCAGTTGCAAGTGGTGATCACAGATTTGTTACTCCCAGGCAAAAGTTTAGGCAAAATCCATCTAGGTATTCTGCAAAGTCATTTCAACCGCTCCAATATCCGTATAGTCCGTTTCCTTATCAACCAGTTCCTTCTTTAAGTATCATACCCAAGTCTGAATCAAAAAAGTGAAAATATTTTAAAGTTAATGTCTAAATTGGACAACAAAATTTACCAGCTGTCAATGATACTGGTAGTGAAATCAATGTTATTTCAAAAAATATTTTTCATGATATGGATATCTATGGTGAATTAATTGAAGATAAACCTTTAAGTAACGATAACGAAGCGGACTGTTACGGCAACGATTAGATAATTCTGCAGATGATATACATAATTTTTGAGCATTCTGAGTTATAAAATGAATGAGATGTAACGCTGTTAAGTGAGCCTAGAGCCAGAGTGTGGCTATGGTAAATAAATATAATGAAATTTAAAGAGTGGATTATGTGCTATCGACGAAGTAGATTTAATTCAATCCAATAAGTTTAAATAAAATGCAAGAAATAATGCATATAATTTAATATTCCGCACAAAGAAGTCATGTGGTGTACCCATCAGATTTTTTTTCTAATGAGTTGGTACTTTAACTTTCCTTGAGTCAGTCGCAGCTGGTTAAAAATTAGAAAGGTCTAACAAAGTGGGTCCGACTGACAGTTGAATATCTGAAATCCGAAATGAAGATACGTAGTTTCCAATAATATTTCTCTAAGTCTACAAAAGTCAACGAACTCGAAACTGATACGTCGCGCATTTAACACAGTTATAGCGTTCGAGTACACTACCCTCTATTTAGCACAGTTTTATTAAAAATCATAAGTTATAATAACTATGAAATCTTTTTTTAACAAGTTAGAGAATTTGCTTAACTCAGGTAGAACACAAATAGAATGCAAATCAAAGTTAAACAGTCTTTACAAACATTTAAATCGAACTGTTGAAAAAAAAGAACTTGCAAGAGATTCATTTATGAGTTTAAAATAGCTTCAGGCTTACCTATTAGGCAATATTATCAGGCGTATGTTTCATAAAAAAGGTAACATGCTGAAAAGAATGAAGCGCAAATACAATTTAAAGTATAAAATCTTTAAGACTTCTGCATTTGAAAATCGTAGGTAGTAACTCTCTCGTTAATGTATCGTTTGGCGCTCGTTTGCTTTTGACGTTGCCGAGTTTCGTTATGCAAAATTGCACTAATTTATTTTAACAAAAACGACATTCGGTGTCGAGCTGTAGTAAAAAAAGCAAAATTATTTACATATAATCATATGTATTATTTTTTCCACATACAGTGGCTCCCAAAAGTGTTCGTACACGTATGATTTTCATTGATCCAGGGCTCCATCCATTAATTAAAAGTAAACTCTCTGAATGAGGTTTTAATAATAAGATTTATAATCTATTCGTAACAAAATTCCATGAAATATTTCTAAAATATAGCGAAACTTTATTTTTAAGAAATTAATAATAAAAAAGTGACAAACATTTTATCTCACAAAAGTCTTTGTACACTGAAATATTTTTGGATAAAATCAAAATTAGAATGATAGATTGCCGCTTTTTTTAATTTTTGCACTGTGGTGGCATTTAAAAAATCGTTTGCTTTAATTTTTTGTTGTTTACTTCATAATATTCTATTTATTATTTAAAAAATGGATCGCAGTCATAAAGAAATTACAAACAGCATTCGAAAATTTATAATTTTTCACCATAGTAGTGGTAAATAAATTCGAAATATCGCGAAATTAGTTAATTTATCCCATTCTACAGTGAAGTATGTGATAAAACGCTTTAAAGAAGAAAATAGGATTGAAAACAAGGTAAGAAAAGGTCATAAGAAAAGGTCGACCGAGAAAGTTAACTAAACGGGATAATATATTTATTATTAGAAAATTTGCGAAAAACCCACTTTCGAGTGCTATAAAAGTTTTTGCAGAATTTAATGCAACGTTTTCTACTTCAATTTCACCTGAAACTGTTCGACGAGTTCTCAGAGAAGCTGGATTGTACATGGGCGTTCTGCCCGTAAAAAAGTTTTTGTTAGTGAGTAAAACAGAAAGCTTAGGCTTTCATTCGCAAAATCAATGATAAATACACCCGAAACGTACTGGAATAATGTCCTATTTGCCTGCGAAAGCAAATTTAACATTTTTGGTTCCGATGGTCGAATAACGGTATAGAGAAGAAAAAACGAGGAACTTCATTCTAAGAACTTAGTTGGAACAGTTAAGCATGGCGGTGGAGATTTTCTTGTGTGGGGGTGCATGACATCATCAGGACTAGGTAATTTGGTATTTATGGATGGCATAATGAATCATTCTCTTTATTTAAATATTTTAAGAGACAATTTAAAATTATCAGGCCAAAATTTGGGTATTAGAAACAACTTTATTTTTAATCATGATAACGATCCTAATCATACGGCTCTCAACGTTCGCCTGTGGTGTCTCTCTAATGTCTACAGGTTTTGAAAACACCACCTCAGTCGCCAGATTTAAACCCCATAGAACACATCTGGAAAGAACTGGAGGTTAGAGTACGAAAACACGACATCAAAACGAAAATGAACTCTAAACAGTCATAATAGAAGAATGGATGAACATTGATACAGAAATTACAAAAAAAAACTAGTAAAATCTATTCCCAGATGTTTAAAAGCTGTTGTGTATGCTAAAGGATATCCTACTAAACATTAATTTAACAAAAAATGTAAATATTTACTAATATGTCAAGATTTTTTTTAAGTGTAGTAAGACGTTTGTGAGATAAAATGTTTGTCATTTTTTTATTATTAATTTCTTAAAAATAACGTTTCTCTATATTTAAAAAACATTACGAATAGATGTTTAACAATAGTTTCGTAACAATAGTTTTGTTACGAATAGATTATAGATCTTATTCTTAAAATCTCATTCAGAAACTTTACTTTTAATTAATGGATAGAGCCCTATTTCAATAAAAATCATAAGTGTACGAACACTTTTGGGAGCAATTGTATCTCGATAAGAAATTTAATACATAAAGTTAAGAAAACAGGTTGTTGGTGTTTATTATCAATTTTGTATCACTGGGGAAGCTTCCTCTGAAAATCTGGGAAGTTCTCATAAATTATTTATTTTAATTTTATATTAAAAGTAACTTATTTAGTGGTTAATTGAACATATTAAAATTATTTGAACTAAATGTCAATCTAAAAAGTTAAAATTTAGCTGCTAGCACATTTGAATTACGAAACGTAACCACAGAAATTTGTTGCAGATAGTTCTTTGTATTATTATTATTATTTGCTTATGTATGTTTATATGAATAGTATTAAGTAAAATTTGAAATTAAGTTAAAATTTATTTAGTCATTTGAAATTTAGATTGAAATCTTGTTAATAAAATTTGCCCCCTCCAACATCTTTCAGGTCATGCATGGTCCGTCTTGCTTTCAGGTCGTGCATGTGGCACGCATGGAATTTCAGTTTGACACCACTCTGTTGAGACAAAGTCAGAGACATATGACAGGACAAAAGTTCTACACGTAAAATTATATGTTCAAGTACATGTTATTACGTATGATCAATTCCGGTAAATAATTTTTCCCTCTGAGATACTTTCATTTGTGTTACAGACAAAATAAAGATGAAATACATTGCAGACTTTTTTCAGATAGTTCATATTAATAAATGACGAGATAGTAAACGAAAATAAAGAACTTGTGCCAAAATAATAATCATATCCTAGAACTGTAATAAACTAGCTTCTAATAAATGCTTTGTAATAAACGAAATGCTCTGTAACAATGCTTTATCATTACGATTTGTCAGCAGATTTGGAAGTTCTGACGAGGCAACTGATGCTGGTAAACAGTCTGAAATGCTGGAGAACTGTTTAAAACTTGAAGTATGGGGTCTGATCATGCAAAAGAGAGCATTTAAACTTTTGCAACGACATAAAATAGCATATAGAAAATCCCGTTTTTAGCTTAGAGAAGTTTTGTTTTATACATCCTACACTCATATACTCGCTCAATCGGATAATCATTTTCTTTGAATCTTTGTATCAATATTTAGAAAAGAAACCGTGCAAGTAGTAGTAAACATTCAAAAACGATACATTTATGTTTATTATCTGAAAAATAAGAAATTTATGCCTGAGGCATAAAATAGATGAAGATTAAAGTTCATGCCGAAAGAGAAGAAAGAAGTAAAATAGAGTTCTCCGAAAAGTAAACGCTAGAGTTAAATGAGAGCAGGAACAACTGCAACAATTTTATTAAAACTTGCGAATTTCAAATATCCGGAATGATATAATTCACAATCCATTCGGATATTCGGGGAGAATCCGGATAATAAAAAAGAAGAGAAGCATACAGTTTGTGTAATGCAAATAAGGGAATTTAATTTTTTTTTTCATTTATTAGATTTTATTTCTGTAAACGTTATACTACTAGAAAAAGTAGAATATATTTGTCTGTTTAAAAAGAAAATCACTTTTTTCCGGAAACATTTAGCAACCAAATGGTTTTAAATTTGTCTGACACAAAATATATTTTTATTTCAACACAAGGAAACAGTGAAATTCAAGTTTTACTCATACAAATCATAAAAGTAAACACATAGTTTTTTTTAAATATTTTTCTGTTCTTAAGTCCTTGTACGAAATACACAAAATATTGCAATCACAAAAAATTTTGGGTATCATATTTCAACGAAAATATCCATTTTGACCGCTCTCGAATCCATTTGAACGAATTTTTGCGGGACGTCTGAACGTACGGACAGAAAACAAGGACTCTATTTTCCAAACGAATTATAAAACTGATTTAAAATGAATTCAGAAGAGATTTTTTTAACTCACTCTGTACTCACGTACACATAGGGGGAGGGGAAGACAATTCTGTATCTCTCGTTCTACTGGAACGATTGATGAAATTTCACTTGGGTTTTTCAATATTTATTAGATTTATGTATAGCGTTGTTCTAACATAGGTATCCTGACACAAAATCGGACTTCTTCGAACCTATATTTTTCCATATTTCGATTCTACGACTAAAATTATGCCTGAGTGCCAAGTTTTGTAAAAAAGTACACATCACATGAGTAGTTTTCAAAAAAATAACTGTCAAGGTTTTCACTCCTCAGTGTTAATTGAATTTGGTATATAATTTATTAATATATTTTTTTACTTCTTTGTATGAAGTAAAGGAAATATTGTAATCACGAAAAATTTCGGGTATCATATTTGAACGAAAGTATTCATTTTGGCCGCTATCAAATGCAGTTTAACGATGTTTCACAAAACGGATTGTAAAATGGATTTTAAATAGATTCAGAAGAAAATATTGTGTCATATGTACGTACGTATGTATGTGCCTCGTATAACTAAAAAACGAGTAGCCTCAAAACGTTGCAGACTGCTATAACATGTAGTTGTGCAGCTCCCTTTTTGGTTATAATCGTTCGCACCAAATATGTATATATACCGGCTGTGTTGCTCGGCTCGGTGAACACAGTTTTATTACGCTTATATGTTGGTACACTGTCATTTTTAAAAATAATTGAATTATGTTGTTCTTATGTTTTGGTTAAGGTTTTTATGCCTTTAGTAAATCTGCATGCAATATATGTTGAATCATCAACAATTTAAAAGTTGTATAGCAGCCATATTTGTTCACACGTGAAACTTAGCAAAGTAGTGAATTAAGTCAGTTTCTTCACTTTCAGTGTCTTTTTTGCTGAGTCTGACCAAAAGTAAACTTTCAGTTTTGTGCATTGATAAATCCGCCTTCTTGCCCGGTGGTTGAATTGCTTGTTTTTATGTAGAAACTCTAAATGTAAAAATTGTTTTTTTAATTGCGTTACCTGTATTTGATGTTTTATGTTTTCCACATTTTTCAATTTTTAATGAAAATATTTTGAGGTTTTAGGTATTTTTGCTTTGCCGTGAAGTGAGAGCTGAATTAACTGAATGAGAAATGTGTCTCCAATTAAATTCGAGGAAGTAAATTTAATTAAAATGCAACAAAAAATGTGTATAATTTAATAGGACGATCAAGAAAGTCATGTGGTGTCCCCATCAGATCTTTTTTGTTAGATTTACTTGATTGTTTCTTTTACAATTCGAAAATTAAGGTAAATTCAAATAAAATTCTCAGATAATTTCTGATTTGTTTTTAAAATTTTTCTTTTTCTTTTTATTTATTTTTGAAATTTTTTATAAATTTTTTAAAATCATTTTCGGATTATAATTTCTAAAATTTTTCCCATTCTCTTAAAGTAGATGTATTTCTTAAACATACTTGAAACAAATTAAGAGTTTTTTATTCAAAATTTCAACAGACATACGTGAATTTATGTACTGGCGCGTTTTCAAGTTTGGCATTTTTGTTATAAGCGATAATAACACCTAATGTTGTTTACGCGCTTTGTTAAAATTATTTGAAAGAATAAACGATGCACTTTCTTTTCCGCTCATGCACAATGAAAGGGAAAAGAAAATAGGTCACCATAAATTAACAATTTCGTCAAGTCTTACAGCATACTGAAAAAAATACGCGAAGATAAATGTCGGAAATTCTGGGTCATCTTATCAGCAAATTTTAAAGAATTTAATTAGGCATAAGTTCAGGCATAGAATCTAAATATGGATAAAAGTAAGTATCTCATTTTAGAAAAAGTCCGATTTTGTGTCAAAATACCTGTGTTAGAACAATGCTTTATATATATCTAATATATATACTAAGTCGCCCTTTTGAGAGATGAAAAACGTAATTTAGTCATTCAGCCCAGTAGAGTGGGAGATATCGAACTATCCTTCTCCCTTTTTTTGGTGCAGACTATACGTATGTATGCATCTCGCATAATTCAAAAACTAGTGGCCACAGAACGTCGAAATTTTGGATATGGGGCTGCTGTAACATCTAATTGTGCACTGCCCTTTTTTGTTTCAATCGGTCGCATTTTTACCCAGTTTTCCGGCTCGGTGAGCTCAGTTTTTTATTCTAATGTGTCGTAACGTATAGTTTTTTTGCTTTAAAATGATTGAATTATATTGTTCTTATGTTCCGGTGAAGGTTTTTATGTCTAGTTAATCTGCATGCAGTAATTTTAGAATTATCAACAATTTAAAATTTTAATTATCTCGAGGCCAAATGTGGCGACTGTTTGTTTACATTCGAAGCTTTTAGTAATATAGTGAATTAAATCAGATGGTGCACCAACTCCAGTGTCTGTTTGCCCAATGGTTGGAGAAGTTTACTTTAAATGTTTGTGCACCGAAAATTGTGTCTTTCTTCCCGTTGGTAGATAGCTTATTTTGGCATAGAAACTCTAGTTTGAATTGCACAAATTATTCTTCTTTCACTGTTTTTAACTGTGTTTGGTGTTTTGAGGTTTTATGTATTTTTGTCTTGTCGAGAAATGAGAATCAAATTGATTGAATGAAAAATGTATCTCTAATGAAGTTCGAGGAAATCGACTTTAAATGAAGTGCAGCAAAAAATCTGTATAATTTCATAGGCCGTACAAGGAATTAGTATGGTGTCCATCTCAGATATTTTTTTATTTAAACAAGGCAAAATGCATAACCTCTAAGTCTGTTCAATCAGCATTAAATTATAATATTTTTTCTTTATTGGCGTACAGTGATAATGTACAAGTAAACAATGTTGATGTATAACAATAAAAAAAATATTTATATATTATTTAAGTAAGCAAAAAAATTAAAAATGCATAAATTAGGAACATGATTATTTGACTTAGCCTGCAAAAAGAAACAAAACAAAAAAAAAACGCAGTCCAGATGACTGGAGGTCTGGATAGCTGCAATTCAGCTGTAATACATTATTGACTTCTACTTACTATGTACACACAAAAAGCGAACGGAATGTACAACAGTAAGCAAAAACGAATGAAAACAAAATAAAATCACAAAATAATCAGGTTATGCTTTCGAAGGGGAATACCAAAAAATCAATTATTCGATATTCTTTCGCACAAATACAGGTCACATAACAGTGATTCATGGAATCAATGCGATGATCATGTCCACCGCTGTTGTCGTACAAAAAACATAGTAAAGCTCTTTTTGTTTGAGGTAAATCTGACGTTCTACCGAAAGTATCTCATGCATGTTCAAAAAGTGAAGGTCTGAAGCCATTGCCCACGATATTCTCTAAATTGCCTTGGTCAATAAATAATCATTCAGCATTCCATTGCATGTGTGATTTGCTATTGTCGTCCATAAAGAAAACATTCAGAGCTAGTGCAGTTGCAAAACGTCTGACTTATGAACAGGAGCCTCTCAAACAAATTTCGCTACATCAGAGACTCCCTACTGTTGGATGGTGTGAACTGTTAGACGTCATATGCCAATCTCTTCCTGCATTAGAATATCTCGATCGTCATTCCGAAAGGCGAAATTCGAATCATTTACAAACTGCACATTGCTCCAGCTGTCTTCATTCCATCTTACTAACATACTGGCAAGAAATCGTATCCACAAGTTATAAAATCATTAGGCTTTATATGAGCAAGAAACATGAAAAATGAGCAACGCTCTCGCCGTGAATCTCGCGCTCTAGTCGGACGTGCTTCCAATTACATTATAAAGGCACGCAGTAGGGAGAGAAAACATTCTTTACATTTTCCTCTACTTAAAGAGAGACTGGTTTCTCCTCCTATCCTGTCGCCCTGCGGTAGGTAAGAAAACATTCTCTAGAAAATCATTTAATGTGCGTGAAACTTGTAATAATTGAACCTAGCTGTTTGATGGAGTTAGCTCACTTTCTGTAGGAAAAATACATGAAGTGACATCATCCGGGGACAGGATATTTCATGACATAGTGCAAACGGATACCTAAAGATAGCTCTTTCGATTATTTAGTCCGATGTCGCCTTTTAAGCAAAGAGGCTTCGGGTTTTTCAATCACAAACTAATTTGCTGTCAAATAACCAGGGCCTGATTTTCCGATTCCATACCATATTCGTCATTCTTGACCCCGTTGTTCCCTCTTATCAAGACGCACTGCTGAATCGACGTTTTCAGCCAATTTATGTTCTATAAGACGAAGAAAAAAGACACATTCTACCAGTGGTTCCAGGAATTTTAAAAGCGTTGTAGAAAATGTAATGTTTCCCGATGTATGTTACACTGAAAATAATCAGAGAATAATATTTTGCATTTAAAACAGAAAGGCCGTACAAGCATTTTCTGAGAATGTTTTAAACATAGAAATATGATAAACAGTACCATTAAAACTGGGAAGTTTTGTGCCTATCAGACAATGAAACACAGACGATTAGCCTCTAAGCATAAAAGCCAAATGCATTCAAGTTCCTTCTCATTGTTCTAATGATTACTGACCTTCAGCGAATTAAGTAAATCTAACTTTTTTCTTAATTGGATACATTCCTCATACAGCGATGGTACTGATAATTTTGTTATTATATAGTTTATTATCAACAGTACTACATTATCCATAAAATCGAATGCCGTAATGACAGAGAAGATTTCAAAGATGAGATTTTTAGATCTGTTCTTTCATAGCATATGGACGAGGAAATGGGTGAAGGACGCGATGATTAAAGATTTGAACTTGAACGTGACTTTAAGGAATGCTAAGTTATGAAATGTACTGACCAGTTACGACTATAGCCTGTTGCGGAAGAGAATAAATTCCTTTGTCTGCGTTAGTTTTCATTCGCTCATATTCAAATGAAAGTTTGCGACAGAAAACATTGCTCAAGTTCTTGCAGCAACGGACAAGTCTTGGTAATAACGTTGACAAATATGTATGGGTTATGTTTAAAACGTTAAATATTTATATAACAAAGGGTTCCTAACATAAGGTTTTGAGTTAAGAATTCAATAATGTTTTACTTAAAAGGAATAGGAAATGTCATTGAATATGCTTGTAAGAAAGGGAATCGCAAAAAAACGTCAGAAGAGTTTAAGTTAAAATTAGTTTTATGATTCATGTTTTCACAATGATTCCTTAATAAATCCTCTAGTGGTGACCAGCTTTCTCAGATGACCATCGCATAGAGTGCCTAATATTTATAAGCCCACAAATAAACATAGGCATTGATCATATAATATGTCCCCTTTACAAAAGACAAAAATAATCTGGAATCATTAATTGTCGTCATAAAGGGATTCACCGTATATTGAAGTTAACAAAATGTTAAACTGAATGTTGTAATAAAATCAAAAGGGAAGAAATTTAGAATACTGTTAATTTTTTGAATATATGTAAATAATTTTAGTAAAGTTATGTTTAAAATTGTAATATTTTATGTATAATGTGGCATAAAAATTTGAAGAGCCGAAGCTTTTCTGTAAAAATGAGATTACAGGGGCTAGTCTATTTTATTTAACAATGAAGTAAATGGCTATGTTTCTGAAATTGGCGAGATATCGCCAAGCTGGCGACCGTTTCTGCGACTAATTTTTTGTCGCTAAATTTGGCGAGAAATCCCCAGTGATCAATTGGTGACATTTCAGTCCGGTCGTACCCTATCACATGAAAAAGAAGTGAACATCAAGTAATAATCTATGTATGATCACTAAGTACTTATCTGGTGTCCACAAACATGTAATAATTGATTTAGCGAACACATGTATTTATTCTAGTACATAAGTAATATTTAATCTACTGTACAGATTCTGTAATTAGTACTGAATTTTGTATTTGTTCTTCTGTATTGAACACTATATATACCAACTGTCCGACGTATGTATTTCGCAACTGTGCAATATGTATGATCATCCCAGCCTGCCTAGCAGTGTGCAACCGCCAAGTATTATTAAGTGTTACAAATAAGTATTTATTTCAGCACTTAAGTAGTAATTATTCTCCCGCATTGAATTTGTATCCTGTACGAATTAGTATTTACACTTCTATATTTAATTCTTCCATATTTATTCTGTTGTGCTGAACATCACGTATACCAACTTCCCTCTGTAAGTATTCTATAATTAAACAAGGTGTATCATCAACCAAGCCTACCTACCAGTGAGCAACTTCTAAGTATTATTTAGTGTTCACAATACGTATTTATTCTAGCGCATAAGTAGTAATTATTCTTCGGCATTGAATTGGTATTTTGTAATAAATTTGTCTTTAGTCTTCTGTATTTATTCTATAGTATTGTACTACATGTATACCAACTGTCCTGGTCAAGTATTCTATAATTTTGGAATGTATATTACCATCCTAGTCTACCTAGAAGTGAGCAACTTCCAAGTATTGATTGGTGAACACAAATATGTAATTATCCTAGCTCATAAGTAGTATCTCTTCTTATGTATTGAATTTGTATTTATTCTTCTGCATTTATCATTCTGTATTTAATATTTTTTGCATAGAACATCATGTACACGAACTATTCTACGTATGTACTCTGTAACTATGTAATGTGTAGACTCTAGATATAGGTGGACACGGCGCTACACCGATTAACCACAATGGTAAAGGGATGGTGCCCGCGTCTTCCGTCTATCTATCTATCTATCTGTATAAATAATTCATTCTGTACCTGAAAAACTGTAATTGATCCCTATATGTAACTGCAACCGCATAAAAACTTTAACCATATATGCCTTCCAGTAATTTGGAGAAATGGAAGGTGTTAGAGAGTTCTCGGCTGTTGGGGGAAAACTATATAAGACCAGAGACAGCATCAGCTCTCAGTTGTTTAATTCATCGTGAATTCGGAGTATTGAGAGATCTTCCTATGAACTTAGCATTTTTAGAGGCGTTTTGCACTGCGTTGTGTTTAACATTCTTATTAGTTTGAATTGTAACCTTGAATTCTAACTGTACTCTGTGATACTGAGAAGAGCTATACGATTTTGGTTTTTGTGGAAAGTTCCAGAACTGTAAAGTGTTTCATTTGGTAATAATAAATTGTATAAATATATCACTGGTTCTCTGTACGTTCAATCCATTACGGACCAGTACGCACGCAACAATACAGTAGTAAAAAATTCGTTATTTAACTCAGGTGTTACGACTACTCTTATACACTGAATTGTGGGGTATCTGCCAGTCTGTAGTTGTGTAAAATCCGGAACAGACAGCGGCATTGATCAGTATCGGTTTAATTCTATGGGATTTTCTCGTTTTTTTAGAAAATTCTGTTCAGATTTTTAGGAAAAACTTGCACATTCCCGTTGCGAAAAAATGCATTTTTTCCTAAATGGATTAGGATTTGCATTATTTGAGAAAATAGGATATTTCCCAAGTACCTAGAAATATGCGACCAGGTTAGGTTAAATTAACTCACAGTCTAGCATCACAGATATAAAATAGCTAGGCATTAAGTGAACTAATTAAATAATATTTGCTATTCTTATTTAGTTTAAAATTCAGATATCTAGATTGCCTTTTGTTTTCTTAACTGTAATATCCCTCAAAAAGCGTAGAATTTTGCTGGCTGAATGAAAAAACAGACTTAATTAAAAAATAAAAAGTATTAAAAAATAATAACCTTTCAAATTAATGTTATCTTACCGAAATCGAGTAACGTAAATATTTATTTAAATTTCTATACTTCATTATTTAATTACTTTTTATTCTAGATTAAAATTTGTCAGCATTTTGAAAAGATTGAAATCATTTAAAAAAGAAACAAGCTTTCAATCATTGCAATAAATTATTTTCTAAAGTGCATTGAATTTAAATTTCAAATTATTTGCATATTCTGTTAATTTAATTCAAATAAACTTGAGCACGCTTTTGATTTAAATACCACTGCAGTCAATATCTTATTCGCAACCATCTTTAATAGTGTAATCTATCCTTGTCGGGAAACTAGCAGCCAACAAACTAACGAATGCTTCCGTGCAAAAATTAAATCTTCGTACAAATTCATCTATCATGTTAACATAGTGACATTTGATCGATACGACAGCTCATCCCTACCGCATTTGTGGGAAAACTTTGAGGTAAACCCCATCTAAAGATTATAAGAGGGAGAAAAATGGATTGGGGTGTGATATCAAGCCACACCCTCTTTCATACATCCTCTTTTCTCACTCCCTCTCGGAATTCGATGGACAGTCATCAGCCTCCTTTCCTGGAAAGATCAACCTCATCATGATATGCGCTTGATACTTCCAGGGCTTTTGCGATATCCCATTATCTTCTATAGCATCATGTGACAAATTGTGTCCATCAAATCCCGAAGGAGATTTAATTTGGATAAAATATGATTCAATATTGATTCCAGTTAGAAAGCATCGAGAGCTGTTTGGTTATCAGCCTGGCATCTGCCGCAGGGGATCGATTTCGAGTTGTCTTCTTTCGAAACTTTTTACTTCAGCCTAGCCTGTCAGTAAGAAAGGAATGTTAACTAAAATTCCAAAATGGTTTTGAACGCATTACTTTAATAATGTGTCCTAACCATAAACTCTTCTAGGATCTTATATTCTCGTTTTTGAAGACATGTATATTGTAATCTAAGATTTATGTTTTAAATTCATTAAAACTAACTTTAATCTTATCAGAAGCAACAGTAATATAGATATAGATACGTGTAGTTGTTAATATATTCAGTTCTTTATACGGCCTTTGGAATACTTTTATCAAGCAATATGACTTAGATTAGTAGTTTCCAAACTGTATTCTGGGGTTCTGGAGAACTCTAAACTGATTCATTTAAATACCCCCGGGCAACTCTAAAGGAGCTACCGCTACCGAGAGCTCTTGTTGGAAGCGTAAGAGGAAAGTTAAATTCCCATTTTAGAAGATAACGGAATGTTTCTCTTTCCTTATTAAAAGGAAGTTTAAATTTTATTATTTCCCAAATTTCCAAGCATTTTTTATTCTACAGTTTTATTGTTAGTTCTATCTATAAAGATGGTTTTAGGAAATCTCAAAGCAGTTGAAAAAAGACAAGGGAGTAAGCTATTCGATTGAGCTGATACTTCTGATCTCGCCTCTAGTTCGATTCTTTCCGCTTTTCTGTCTATTCTTGAACTCCGCTCTTCATCCACTTCCCGTTCTTGATCTTATTTGTGAAGTTTATTGTTATTGAGTCATAAGAAAGAACCGATTCAGTTCATAGAGCGTCCGATTCTGATCTGATTAATTGGATCAGTGATACGAACTCACTGTGGAAAGAGGATTTCAAATATTTTCATTCGTAAATTATTATTTTTCATTATTATTCATAGAAATCATTATTTTTACCAGATTCAAACCGAATAAATAAACACCTTAACAAGCCGAATAAAAAACGTTTCAATAACGAACTAAAATTTTTTAATTATTTTATATTAAGCTCAATATAATAGTGATTTAAAACAAATCCCCTTAAAGTTGTGATAAAATTCACTTAGATATGGTCATTCATTAATCTACCGAATGGAAAAGAATGATTAGATTTTATACATATTACGATCAAAGATGCGTTTTTTAACGTTTTGTGTTGTTACCTTTATTTATTAAATATCACGTTCTTCGCCCTTAAACCATAAAATTCAGCTCAACAGCAACATTGCAAAATATTTCAACAGAGCAAATCTTTAGAATCTCCGACTCAGAGTCTCGCGCGCTGGAGATTAAAATGTTTTTTTTCGCATACTGTTGCTATTGTTCGTTTTGAAATCGTTGAGTTTTTTAATCCAAAATTTGTTAAAGTTTTAAAAAATTTGAAATAGATAATAAAACAAACTCCAAATTCCGAATTTGGGCTTCGAGGTGCCAATATTTGAGTGGAGGACTACGTTATTTAAAATTTGATGTCTCTAGGCACCGTTGTTTTTTCACAGTGCGAGAAATATACATACATTCATGTAGATTCTTCATTATTTTATTTCCTTTAAATATAATGCAGTGCTCTAATATTTAGTGGCAACAATGTGAAAAGTGAAACGCGTTTTATAATGGACGACGCAAAATGCCCAAAGGAAATTATAGCCCTTCTGGGCAAACTACCTCTTTGGGCTAGAAATGAAATCTTTAGCCCATTGGGCGCATTTTTCAGGTGGTCTTTGTGAACAAATACCTTAAATAATGGATGCTATTTAGGGTATTTGTTCACAAAGATTCTTTTTTTCACACACCTAGTACGCATTAAAAATGATCGCTTGAGAATTATCTGTAACGGTAAATTAAATAGCTGCTATCTAAGGCGATCATTCACGATTTCAGACGATTTGGGTTTTCTGTGGAGAATAGTAGTTACAGCAATTATATTTAATTGTTAATCTACACTCTTAGACAAAAAAAAAACGACGCACCACGACACACCGAGAAGATATAAAGCAAATTGGACACACATTGATATGCATACAGGTTTCAACGGAAAATGCAAAATTTTACATTTTGGCTGCCAATGAATGAACGGTTGTCGCTACAGCGCATCTGATCTGTTCAACTGGCAGGATAATTAAGAGGAGAAATTACGATTCCAGGTCATAAATTCTTCACGAATTTCATTCCGTGTACTCTGGTAGACAGTAACTGGCATACAAGTGCGCGAACGATATGGGCAGGTGTCAGAATTTGAGAGAGGTCGGATCTCTTTCCTATTGAGCACGTTTGGAACATTATGGGCAGGGCCCTCCAACCAGCGCGGGATGTTGACTATCTAACGCGCCAGTTGGACAGTATTGTGCACGATATCCCTCAGAAGGACATCCGCAACCTCTATCAATCGATGCCAAGCCGAATAACTACTTGCATAAGGGCCAGAGGTGGACAAACGCATTATTGAATTTTTCACTTTGTGAAGTTCTATCACTTCTATACATCATCCAATTTTTCCGAACTGTAATCATTTGTTGTCCTGTACATGTACATTACTTCTACCGATTTTCGTCCCATTCGAATAACTCCTTCTTGGTGCGTCGTTTTTTTTTTTTTTTTTTTATTTTTTTTTTTGTCTAAGAGTGTATATTCTCAAAAATAAGGGCCATTTTCAGAATTTGTCGCCTTAGGGAGTCGTCACCATGATAGGTGTCCCTGTATTTAAACGAATCAGTGCTCGAAAACATTTAAGTATCTGTACAATTTAAAATCCTTCGCAGTTCTGAGCTGGAAAATATAGATAATTATCACCATTTAAAATCAAATCGCTTTCAATTAAAAGAATATTATTTTTAGTACGGCTCTAAGCTAAGATATGCTAAAAAATGTGTTTTAACTACCGACGACTGGTATGTAGAAAGGCTCATTGATTTCTTTAACTAGATATTTTCTGTAAGAGTAAGTAAGAGTCACGAGACAATTCTCCATACGCTGACGGCAAAACCATTCGATATTTCGTGATAATCTTATAACGTATTTCTCCCGCCTTCTTGGCATGCCTGCATGGTGTAGTGGTGAGCAGGCTTGGCGTGTATTCGAGAAGTCCGTGGTTCGAGTCCCAGCGAGGGCATTACTCATTTTTCATCTGCTCCATCTTTCAAAAATACCTAATGTCTCTACACTGTGCACTCGATATAAACAAAAGTGCAAAAGCATAAAATATGTTTGCTCAATATATTTTGTTAGGTCAAATTTTGTAGAATAAATGAATAATCACTTTATAAAAGTTTTAATGTAAATTAAAAGAAGTAGCATTAGTTTTCATTTTTCGTTGATGCATTTGCTTAATGTTTATCTTTTACACCAAATTTACACTTGGTTTTACTCTAAATTTTATTTCTGTTTTACTAAATTTTGTCTTTTCTTTATACCAAGTTCTTTCTTTTTAAATTTTCACTATTTTTCGTGTTAGTTATACATTAAATTTGAAGGTTTTCTGTTTTATATGCATAATATTACAGACGGGTGTATAAGGTTTTATATTTATCAATCAGTTATCTTATCTTTTTTTAATTTACTGAGACTTTTACTTTCTTCGCCTCTCACCAGGATGCAAATTAGCTAATGTATTACTATGAGCATAAAATACTAGATTTCGAGAACGAGCTCGTGGTGATTTCACTAGCCGTCTCCTGCTATTTCTCCCAGGATCTGAACTATTTGAATCGGCTTAACCTTGCTCACCGTAATTGCTTGCGGGAGTCGCAGAATCTGAGCCAAAGTTTATAAACGCGCATTGTATTATAATTTAATAGTTCAACATTTACCATTTGTAGAGTTTGATCTCTGTTATCCCTAAGGTTATTTAAGTGTTAGGCTGACGTACTAATAAAAACCTTCTGTGTTGGAATGGCGGTTCAGTAGATATCAGTGGTATTCTGGGGATAAATACCGGGTGGCCATAATTAAACTGACAGTTCTCACAGTGTTCTGTTGCGCGATCTATTTGCGAGAATGACGCCACATTTTTAGGAAGATTAAACAAGACGGGGTACAAAGGATTCCGCGAAAAAAACAATTAGTTTCAAAAGTCACCGCTAGGGGAATATTTGGCGCTGTGTAATAGAATTTAGAGTGTTAACAAATGCAAATTATTACGGAATAAAATTACCTTTTATTATGCACATTTTCTGATTTAGTTCAAGTGCAATATGGCAACACTTTTAAAAAAGCGTAAAATCTACATAAACATTGACAAAGTCTCGTGATCTGCAATATCACGTACGCTGAGCAGAAGAAGTTCTTTATTCAAATTTCACGTTACATCCATTGGCACAGTGCCAGCTACTTGGAGTTTTATAAGGCAGTGTGTTACGTTTCGAATCAATCGGATAGAAAGTTTATGTGCAATGTCTCCTTTAGTCGAGCGTGCGTTACTGGTCACCCCCGACTATGATAAGCGACTGACTTTTGCTGTCACCTTTCTTGCCAGAATGGAGGTGGATGTTGCTTGGCCGTGGAAAATCTTATGGGGAGACGAGGCCCACTTTTACCTGAATGGAACTGTGAATACCCAGAACTGCCGAATTTGAGATGACAAATCACCACATGCAGTCACAGCAATTCCCTTACATTCACCAAAGGTAACTGTTTGGTGTGGGTTCACAGCGGAATTTATCGTAGGTCCATTCTTCTATGAGAACATTACCCCGACAGGACCGGAAACCTATTCTGTTACCGGAGAGAAATATCGCCACAAGTTGAACAGCTTTGTCATTCTGGCACTTCAACAAAAACAATGCCTGGGGGAATCATTTTCATGCAAGATGGAACCCCTCCACACATTGCTGTACGGGTGCAACAGATGCTACGACAGAAATTCACAACAGAAAGAGTCATTAGCCGCTACCTTCCAACTGCATGGCCACCTCGGTCGCCTGATCTCACCCCATGCGACTTCTGGCAATGGGGTTACCTTAAGTCCAAGGTCTATCAAGGAGTGGTCCAGGACCTGACTACGTTGAAGAATAACATATCACGGACTGTACGGGAGATTCCTGCAGACATGTTACTTTCTGCTGTTATGCATACTGTGCACAGAATGCAATATGTGGTCCACAACAACGGCAGCCACATTGAACGTCATTTGAATGCAAAATGAAATTGATTTGCATTTGTTAACACTCTATTTTCTATTACACAGCGCCAAATATTCCCCTAGCGGTGACATTTGGGACTAATTTGTTTTTTCGCGGAATCCTTCGCCCCCGTCTTGTTTAATCTTCTTACAAAATGTGGCGTCATTCTCCCAAATAGATCGCGCTACAGAACACTGTGAGCACTGTCAGTTTAATTATGGACACCTGGTGTATATATAATCTGTAACTGTGTATGTATAATCTGTAACTGTGCCCTTTAAGAAAAATCCTACATTTATTCGCATGTTCATCAGGCAAAAAAAAATTGAGTAGTTAGAATCGGTGCATTCTCTTGTCTGCATTTGGAACTTGCAGCTATAGTTTTTAGTTTTACGTAAACACGATAAAAACCATTTTACAGCCTTTTTATACCCAGATAGAGCGAGAAAATACTACTAACGTGAGCAGATTTTCAGGAAAAACAAACTGGAAAGAGAGCTGTTACACTGTAATCTACCTCGCCAATTACGGCAGTTTATAGCAGCTACACTTGCAAAGAGTTTAAAAATTCTGTAGTGAAGTTAACACTTTCTTCAACGTTTACCATCATGTCAATCGACTTGTATATTCTTTCTTCATCGGGAATTTTCTTTTGAATATTAAAGTTGATATCGTCTACAATATCATTTTTAGTTGCCAGAATTGCTCTTTCAAATAGCTACTCTGCATTGGTGTAGCCGTGAACAATGTTTGGATAAATTTGGTCAATGAGTTCGTTTTCAGTAGTTGACATGTTGCAGAAATCACTCTTGTGTTCATTGAGGTTGGACGTCTGGTCAGTAGGATATTTACCTCCGCCTATTTGTAAATTTTTGAGTAAAATGTGCTGTTGCTTCGTCTTTCGATATTTCAATTCTGATGTTCTTTGTTACTCTCAGTATTTGTATGTGTGGCCAGAGATGTGATTTTTTAAGCATGCACCTATTTTATCTGCTGGTGTTGACTTGGTGATGACTAGGAGTGCTTGTCGAAAATCTTCTGTGAGTATGAGTAGAGCTCCTTCCATCACTTCAGAGTTTCCTGGCAAGTCTTGTAATGTTCTGTCCGAGTGATTTTTATGTGCCATTGTGCATTCGTTCCAGAAGATAATTTTAGCTTGTTTTAGATGTTCATCCCATCTAGATGCGCTGAGATTTTACATACCGGGAATTGTTCTCCGCATATATTGAACGGTAGTTGTAGAGCGGAAAGGGCAATTCGTCTTTCTTCCATAAGTGTGACGGCAGTGCTGGATGATTCCAGTGCAAGTGCGATGTGTTGTTTAGCACGTTTTTCTGCCAGCAATAGGTTTATTAGAAACGTTTTCCCGGTGCCGCCTGGTGCGTTCAAGTAAATAATTCTGCCATTGTTGTTGTTGATCCGGTCCATAATAACGGTGAAATTGTTTTTACTGTCATTGAGGAGTGGTTTGTTGTGAGCAATGTATTGAAGTAATTTGTTGATATTGTAGCTTTTTTCCTTTGTAATTTCGATGTTTAACACACTGAAAGGATCTTGCCGTAATGCTGGCATTCCAAGTTCTACTAAGATCTGGTTTTTTATTGCTAAACCTTTATCTTTTAGGCGAATAAGATTGTGACGCAATTCTTGATTCCTCAATTGGTTCATTTCGTTATTCTTCGGTTTCTCTGCTTCTCACAGTGCTCATTCTTATTCGTTGGGAACAGAAACGTGCTTTGCGCTCTTTGACTGTTTTGGTTTTTCGTTGTTCTTTTTGTTTTCGCCGTTCTGCTTCAGAACTGGCAAGATCTCCTCTTCCTGAATGTTTTGGGAATATTGTGGAATGCTCTCGAATGTGCTTGACTGTTCTAAAAAATTCTAGAGGGTGAAATTTCCAGTCCTTATATCTTCAAAATCACGCCTTTCAGTTAAAAACTCTTAATGGACCTTGGAAGTACCATGGAAAGACAAAAACCGTCTTCATGGATGGAACATAGAAGACTACTATACCATATAACTCCCTTGATTGTACCAGGACTCGTTTCGGAGTTTTAGTGACACGCACATTGTACACTAGAGGGCAAAAGTTCCAGCCCTTCAAAAGCACACCCTTCAGGTAAAAACTGGAACATTTTTCATGGATGGGGCAAAGAGAGCTACCACACCATATAACTCCCTTGATCGTACCGGGACTGGTTTCTGAGTTTAAGCGGCACGCACATTGTACACTTTTATAATATATATTGATTACATTACAAACTACTGCGCCTTGGCGAAATGACGTTCAGTATCGATGCTTATTTATATTCTAAGACATACTGAACAATTTCAGAAGAACTCATTTATGAAGGAGACAGCTATGAAAAGTTTCTTAATCATTATATCCAAGGAGATCATCCCGGATTTGGTGCTCAGCGATTGAATGGCTACTTTAGGTTTCCTGATTTTCCAGTGCCTTGTTTAACCATGGATAAATGAACATCATTTCCATTGCCTCAGTGCACTTAGATGCGTCCATATACTATCAGATGAAATCTTGCGATTCAGAGTAATTAGAAGTATGTATTTTCACACACTGTTTTGGTGAGCTTTACTTAGCTTTCTGGAAGATTCATTTTACATTTTACACACTTCTTTATTCTCTGGTGCTGATTTACATAAAAAGTTAGTTAAATAAGTACATAAAAAACTTACATAAAAACAAGGTAGTTATGCAAAATAAAGTTGTGGAAGTCCGCAGAACGAGTCTGATTTATAGCCATGTGCCATGCTTTTGGTGTTCCTAGCGCAGTGCTTGCTCGTGGCGACATTTGAATCAGAAGCGTGGTGCAAGAGACCTCGCTGGTTTGGAGTATAAGAACTTGGATGACATGGGAGAAGAATTCTTTACGACTAATGCAAATGAGCTCCTGAAAACTAGATTCGAGAATTCCGACTCTGTCTAATTTGAGAGCGGTGAGTGGTTCTGCGAACGCCATGCATGCCCAGCGTCTGTATGCTAATGAGGAGGGACGACTTCTGCCGTGTTTTAATTCCATTGCGTTGATGGGCTGTCTTCAGTTCCGTTCGTTGGCCGTGGCTAGTCGGGCCCGTTGAACAGTAAGGCGTTGTGAAGTGAGGCGCCGCCGATGGCGCGAGTGACGTAGCTCGTCATCTTTTCCTAGGTGGGCGGGTAGAGAATGTGCGTGTTCCTGTCACGTCGAATGGGCACTACTGTGGCGTTCCGCGGACCGAGGCTTAATTTATTACTTCTTGGTGTTCTGTGCTTTCAGCTTTACTCGTGGCGACATCTGTGGGTTGAATCAGAAGTGCGTTGCAAGAGATCGCTGTGGTACGAGAGGCTGTTTTGACGTCGGGAACGGAACATTTTAGTTTCATGTGAATCGAATTCTCTACCGTTACCTCAAAAGAGCTTCTGTGAGCTAGGTTCAAGAACTCCCACTCTTTCAAGTTTGCGAGCGTTGAATGGCTGCACCCCGCAAAGTTTTTACCGCAGAAACTTGCCTCCTTGGTAAATGCAATGGTCTTAACCATTCATGTGTTTCTAATATGCTAAGAGTCGGAATTCCATGCAAAGAAAATACTCTTAGTTTAACATAGCTTCCCTGCAAAATGCCAACTGAAGTCATTCTCCTAATGGAAGATAACTCTCAGATATTATATTATAGTAAAAATAACACAATTTTTTATGATTAAAATCAGTTTGACTTAATCTAAACATTAGTCTAATCTTCTAGACTTCCAAATGGATTTTATCAGGTATTTTTAACTTTCAGCACGAAAATATTATAAATATCACAATTAGTGATTACAATATGGGTACACCGGTATACCGAATACTGGTATTTCGTGCAATTTTGCAATTTCGTGAAAATGGTATTTGGTAAAGTAAAATACCGGAATTTCTGTTATTAACTATACATAATAAATATTTTTCTATTAAAACATTTAATTTAACTTATTGTCATTCACTGTTATTTTAAATAAGTGTTTTTTCAGGTATTTACATAATTATAACGACTTTGAAAAAAGAAAAAGAAAAGGAAGAAAGAGGCTAATAAGGTTAATTTTAATCAAGTTCCTTCTAAATTTCCATAAAAGCATTTATGAAAAGCAAACACAAACTTATCCAGAGCAATTCTTTGAAGATGATGTCAGTATAAAATTGTCTTTCGAGAAGAAATTACAATTAGCTATGAATAAAACATTGCCATTAACAGTAGTAGAAAAGTAATACAAAAAATAGATTTATACAAAACCATAGGACGAGAGACCGAGTTGTTAGAAGACGAAGGACTTCGAGGCAATTAGAGGAAGTATATCGCTCATTAGTAACAGTACATCCAACCAGCATGGATGCAAAAAAGAGCATTTTCAGCTGCAGGTAATTTATACACAAAATACGTTCCAAGCTTAATGACAGTCCAATAGCTGTATTATCTTTTTTACGATCAACAATTCAAACATATGCAGTTCATAAATTAGTTTTTTTTTCTGTTAGTACATGGTATATAATAGACTACACAACAAGATATTTATGTGATATTTACTCTTCTTAATAATCCTATATGTTTCTTCCTTTATTGTAATACAGTAATAGCTTTATTTCAAATGCTGTAAATTATTATTTTACTGCTCTTAATAATAATATTTGATTACGTCATTGGTTCTTTTATTTCATATTTGTATGTAACAAAATTGTTTATATTTTTATAGTTAGTAAAATTGTTTATATGTTTTTAGTTTACACATTTTTTGCATAAAATTAATAAAATGGCAAAGAAAAAACTGGTTTTTTACCTTTATTGATAAATTCTTAATACCAGTATCGATGTTCCGGTAGAACGTTTCAAAAATACCGGATACCGGTATGATATTTTTGACCCGATATTGCAATCACTGATGACAATATAAAGTCCCTAAAGGATTTATTTGAACTTCAGATTAAAGTTGCAGAAATAAAACAATTCACAAATTTAACTTCCACTTCTCGAGGCAGACGAGAATGATTCAAAGCATTTACGAGTCAGAAGTTTAAGGCTTAACAGCCTGGCTCCACAATTCCAAGACTACGAACTTAATTTTAAATTAAATTCACCATTTCGTAGCAACAGTGCTAAAGGCAGACAACAGAAGTGTTTCACCACGGTCGACTAGTGTTACTAATTCTCTTTCTACTATAGATTCTTCCTACTTACTTTAAACTCACATCATTTGGATACTTTGGTGGAGGAAGCGAATTAGCTGAATCGTAGGAAAGATTTAACTTAAGAAATAGCGGATTCATTAAAATATGACTTACAAACTTAATCCAATTGTGGCTCTGCATAATATACGTATTTTGTTTGATGATTGAATTTATCGAATTGTATTGTTTTGTAATTCTTGTTTAGAAAGAAAGAGTTTGTCGAAGCCAATGAATCTGTCCAGACAGAGGCAGAAGTCTTTATTATTGATTTGGCCTTTTTTTCCTCAAAATTTAATGGATTTCCAAAACTCTCTTTAGCCTATTGGCTTTCACGGTGGCACCACTTTAAAGAGATGAGGGCCATTTTCCATTTTTTGTTGCAAGCATAGACGCCTCCTAGAACGCCGTGGGTATGCCAAGTTGGAGGGCGCTACTTAAGCCGTTTTCTTAATTGGCAACTAAAATGCATTTTACTTATTTATTTATTTCACTTATTGGAATTTATTAAAATGTGTAATATATACGGAAGGACAACTGTAATGATAGCCCAAGACGCCAAAATTGTTGCAGCCGGGCTTTTAATCTGACCGCTGTGAAAGAACAGCTATCAGGGCAAAAGCACTGTAGATCAAAATTAGATGAAATTAAAATTCAATAAAACCTCTCGCTGGTATCACTTCCCTAAGACAATTCCTTTTGAAAATAACCAGTAATTCTAAGATTATAACGTATGTGTTGAAAATTACCATTCTGAGACTACCGTCCCCAACGAAAAACCGAATTCATCAGCAATCGCGAATGATTCTTTTAGAGAATGGTTTACGAGATCAGTAGTCTCCAATTCAAATTGCATAAGAGCCAAATGCTCGGTCTGAAAGCAGCTGACGGGTCAGATTTTTAACAAAATTAAAATTTTTTATTATAAAAATATATTCAATAAACTTTAAACTTCTTTTACTAAATATTTATCAAAACATACACACACAACAATAATTATATCCAAAGAAACATTTCAAACTGAAACTTATTTTCCATCCGAAATCTAAAGTTAAACACCAGTAAAACATTTTTGTTGATAAAATTTTGTGATTCAAATATATCGACAGCTAAAGATTACAATTTTAGACATATTTATTTCAAATTTTAACATGTTTAATTAATTATTAAATAGCTTACTGAACAAATTATAATAACTTTCCAAGTTTTCAGAGAAAACTTTTCTAGCAGAATAAAATTTTGGAATTAATGCTGGCAACCTAGTCTCTTTCTCTTATTTATTAAATTTTTGTACGATGCATGAGTAAAAGTACAACGACCATAATGTAAATTCTTTACCCGCTGCCCATTTCGTTGAATCACTTTTCACTTTATTTTTGCTCCTATTCCCTGTGTATATATTTATGTTATAGTATTGATTATGATTTGTGTTTGTCGTTCTGCGTACATCTTGCATATATGTTATTTTGTCTTTAAACATGTCTCTTTCTATTTATATATTTGGGTTCAGGTTGCTTGATATGTTTGTGCTTACTAATCACTAATCATGCTTTTTCGCCTCCTCACCAGCTCATACAGCTTGCTATTTTCCAGCTTCCTAGAAATTAATTAATTAATCTAATATTAACTATTCCAGTAATTCATATTCTACACATATAATTTAAAAAAAAATATTTGTATACATTTATCTCCGACACTTATTTTATTAATTGGCTAGTTACTTTCGTACCATCTTTCGTAGCTACCAAATAAATTCTACAAGGGGTAGAGCCTTTGGCTCAGGTACCCTGGTGTTGCAAACACCGTTCTACTGCGGTAAAGTAAAAGTACACTGCGATGAGAAAAAAAAAAGGTACTGTTCTGTATCTCCCATTCTACTAGGCCGATTGACGAAATTCAAATTGCGTTTTCCATGTCTCAAAAGCGCGAATTAAAATATATATTACATTTATATATAGCAGTAGTCTAATATAGGTATTCTGACACAAAAGCTGACGTTTTCTGAAATGACATGCCAATGTTTTTCCATATTTCGATTATAAGACTCAAATTATGCCAAAATGCCAAGTTTTGTAAAAAATCGCACGAGTAGTTTTTAAGAAATTAGCCCTCAAAATTTTAGTTCCTCAGTTTAATTGAATTTGATATATATTTATTAATACCTCTTTGTTTATTAGATTTACTTGATTCCTTCTTCCAGTATCCAAAATTTGGGCTTAATCCAAAAATAATTCGGATATTTTCTATGATTTATTTTTAAAATTTGCATTTTTAAATAATTTTTATAAGTTTTTCGAAAAACATTTTGTATTATAACCTATAAAAGTTTTAACATCATCTTAGATGTATTTCTAGGCACATGTGCAAAAAATTAACTTTTATTAGCTTTTTATTCAAAATTTCCTACGATATACATAAATTTACATACTAGGGCGTTTTGAAATTTGGCATATTCGAAACAAGGTATAATAAGGCTAAATCAGGACTCAAATTAATTTACTCACTTTGTTAAAATTATCTGGAAGTAGCGAATGTAACCTTTGTTTCATCTCGTGTACAATAGAAAAAAGGAAAGGAATATAGGTTGCTTTAATTAAGAAGTTCGCTAAGTGTATTATTCTTCGCGGAAACTGAAAAAAATAGGCCAAGATAAATTTTTTAATTTCTCCGTAAATTTCGCACAAAACTTTACAAAAGTTAATATTTAAGCATAATCTGAGTCGTAGAATCGAAATATGGAAAAAAAAAATGTCATATCATTTCAGAAAAGTCCGATTTTGTGTCAAAATACCTATGTTAGAACAATGCTATATATAAATCTAATATATATCCTAAGTCGCGCTTTCGAGACAATGAAAACGCAAGTTGAATTTCGTCAATCGGCCCAGTAGAACGGGAGATTCAGAACTGTCCTTCTTGCCCCCCCCTCCCCAGTGTACCTTAAAAAATCCAGTGTATTTGTCCTTTACAAAACATCCGATGCCTACAGAAAAAGATTCTCATCCTCGTTGCTCTTCCATAAGTCAGAATGAAAGGGAAAATTGCTGAAGTGAGTTTTTTCGTGTCGGAGTGTAACTGATGAGTCTTTTACGTCCATCCTATAACGTCTTATATGAAGCTGTTGATAGAAAACAGAACGAAAAGTGGACCTCTTGAAATAACAGTCTTATCAGGATAATGCTGATATTGAAACTTTCTGCAACCACCCCCAACCCCCAGAAAAAAAAAAGCGTTCTGTTTTTCTCCAGTCACTGTATTCGCCTGAACTCGGCCTCTAAATTTAAATATCTCTCAGGTTATGTAAATCATTTTAAGAAGTTCAATCCGGGGATTAAATGAAGAACCTTGGAATGCTGGCAACAGTTAAAATTTTATAGCTATATATATCTGAGACATAACATACGTAACTCAAAATTGTTAACTTTAATTTGGCAATAGTCCTTTTTATTCCCCATTTTAATTTGGCTATCTTCCCTTTCTATTTAAAATTGTTTATAATTTTTCTAGAGTACGCTTTTCATTTCATGCTTGCTTACGTAATGCTTCTTGCAATCTAACTGCAGATCCAGAATTTAAACAAACAAATAAGTCTATAAATACCAGTGCTTCTATTGCGCACCTCTTCTTTTTGCCTGCTTGCCTCCTCGCTAAGATGAGCTACTGCATTGCTATGTTTCGGTGGTCAGAAAAAATGTAATATGCTACGGAAGACTGTGGAATGCTCATTGCACTCATACTATTGGGTAAACGAGAAAAGAGGGAGGGGACAGTTCTATTATCTCCCGTTCTACTGGCCGATTGACGAAATTAAAATTGAGTTTTTCATGTCTCAAAAGCGCGACTTAGGATATATATTATATTTATATATAGCATTATTCTAACATAGGAATTTTGACTCAAAATCGGATTTTTTCTGAAATAACATAGCAGTGTTTTTCCATATTTCTATTCTACGACTCAAATTTTGCCTAGATGTTAAATTTTGTAATTTTTGGTGAAAAATGTATGGAGAAATTAAAAAGTTTATCTTGGCCTATTTTTTTCAATTTGCGCCAAGAATAATTCACTTGGCGAACTTCTTAATTTATAGCAACCTATTTTCCTTTCCTTATTTTCATTGTCCACGAGCGGAAAAAAATGTCATCGTTCATACATTCAAATAATTTTACCAAAGTGCGTAAAACAAATTTCGTTAGTATCGCTTATAATAACTATGCCAGATTTCAGTACGCGCCGAAATGCAAATTCACATCTATCTTCGGAAAATTTTGAATGAAAAACTCTAATTTTTTCAAATGATGGAAAAATTTTATATGTTATAATTCAAACCTTTTTCGAAAAATTTATAAACATTATTTAAAAATACAAATTAAAAAAATAAATCGTAAAAAATCAGCGAATTTTATTTGGAATGAACCTAAATTTTTAAATATGAAAGGAAGAAGCAAAGAAATTTAATAAAAAAAGGAGATCTTGCTAAATATATATCAAATTCAATTAACATTGAGCAGCTAAAATTTTGAGAGCTTTTTTTTTTAAAAAAAACTACTCGTACGACACAAAACTTTTGCAGTTTGGCATAATTTGAGTCATAGAATCGAAATATGGAAAACAATTGGCACGTCATTTCAGAAAAAGATCCGATTTCGTGTCAAAATAGCTATAATAAAACAATGCTATATATAAATCTAATACATATCCTAAGTCCGCGATTTGAATTTCGTCAATCGGCCCAGAAGAACCGAAGTTATAGAACTGTCATAGAACTTATAAATTTTGCTTTGGTCGCAGACCTCTCGTCTGGTGGGCTTGCCTGCTCATAAAATCTGTATCTTGAAATCTTTGAATAAGATAGATGTTTATAACAATGTAAATGAATTAGCTCCGTTTATAGATTTTTTGGCTAGTTATTCCTATTCATTTTTAATAGTAATGAAAATAATGGAAACTAGGACTTCAATTAACTAAAATCTTGGAATTTTATTAGCAACAAATACATAATTGATATGCAGTCGCAGGCCGTATAAAACTGCTTCGAGGGCCGCAAGTGACCACTACACTAGATAAGGTAAATTATACTATAGAAATGACAGAAAACTATTTAAGAGAAATATGGAAAAGTACTTTTTTTTATTATTTAACACTATTACTATCAACACTTTGTTTTACGTCACGCCGGCTTACGAAAGGCTTTAAATGAACAGCTTGTTTTCGTAAAGCCAGGAAAATTTAAAAATTAAACTCTAAGGATAGGTTTCCCCGCTTATAAAGACATACGTTTTTTCAAGTTAATATATACCCAAAAGAAAATTAAACTTTATTATTAACCCTGCAGCCAAACGTCACTTCTCGTCACGTTCGATTTTTAAGACTGAAGAATGGATCGAGGTGCAATAGATTAAACAGGTTTTAATGAATTCCACTCAAAACTCGTTTTTAACTTATAAAACTGATTAAGCGCTGTTCGTGGCCTAACTTAATATTTTATTTTAAGAAGAAAATGCTAAATAAAGTTTGTCGCGAGACAAGACATATTTAGTTCAGGGACGTATCTTGAAAGCGATGGATTGACATGCTAACTGTTTTTCTGTTTGAACTTTCATACATAAGGACAGAAAAAGTGTAAGACGTTGCACAGTTTCCGTCGATGATAGATGGATTTGTTTATAAGACTTTCGGCTGTGGTGTAAATACTTCCGTTTCGCCGTCTGGCAACACTTGACCCTTGTCTGTCCTTCAGAAGAATCACTCAGTTACGTCACTCGTTTGGCACACGTCTCCCCTCCCCTTACATCTCCGGAAAAAGAGAAAGAAGAAAGAGAATTCGCAAGAGAGATATATTGAGGATCATTGAAGGTCAGTTTTGCTGCATAGCCTTTATAGCGATGAGCATACTTGTGTTTTATGGATTTGAAAAATGCTGTCTTATTTTTTCCCACAAAAATTTTTTCTCCACTTGGTTTTTATAGGTAGCCTTCGGTTGGGCGTCAGCCAGTACAAATTTATGGTCATAAATTATAATACTTAATAGATATAAATTTTATGGAGATTTTTGTAGCTCTGAATAATATTGAAAGTAAGAAATAAATGAATAAATAAAATTGAAAACCTTGTGACGAAGTTCACTTGCAGCTTGTCATATCATCCTTGGCATTTAAAAAAAAAGTGTTTCCGCGAAGGCAACAAAAATAATTCAGCTACGATCATATCAGAAGTTTGACTCCCTCAAAATGGCGCTAAGGTTTCATGTTCGATGATTCTCTGCTTTGGACGGCGTCTGAAGCAGTGTTTCCCAGTCGTTTTCTTGAATCAACCTCTTTTAAAATAGTTTTCTTCATCGACTCCCTTACATTTTTCTCTGTAATATGCAACATACAATATAAACATAATATAAATAATTGCAAACAAATATCTTAAAAATAATAGTTAGACTATGAGCAAACGTTCTGGAAAAAAAAAGTTTTATTACATTACGTTTTATTATTTTTAATTTTATAAATATAAACAAGTTTTCAGAAACATAATCACAAATTTTAACTGCACAAAAGTGTTTTTAAATAATGTGATGGCTGTGCTAGATATATCGATGGAATTTTTTTATAGTTAGCATAAAACTGTTTAATTCTTAAATCACCTCGCTCAAAAATATTCAACTTATTTCTTGTTTTCTGTAGTAAATTATTGACTTAAAGTATAGTTGATTGTAAAGAACGGGCATAAATAAGTCAAATACATAGTTTGGTTTGTTTGATTATGGCAAAGCAATCTAAGACTATCAGCCTAAGGGAAAGCATTCCTTCGTGGAGGACGTTGTAAGGGAAACTGGCTCGTATACACGTTAGGCATGGGGAAACCAAGCCGTGCAGCTGGATTTGAATACCCATCCGAACTTCCAGTATTCAGCGACTCGGTCGCTACCTATAAGCCAAGTATAAATCTTATTTGAAACACATAGCTGCGCTAAGTTTTGGAATTTATGAATAATTCGAGAGAAATATCTCCAAATTAAAGTTGTTAGTAAACCAGCATTATTGACCTTCTCCCTTATGTAACCATCCTTCAGTTAATCACACTACTAAGCTCCCGACTCTCTAATGAATCGAATAAGCGAACACGTGAAACTCGTTACGCCATGGTTTAAGTGAGAAAGAGAATGGGAGATGTAAAAGTAGAGAATAAATCCAACTTTAAAGTTTTATATACATTTTGAGACTTGGTAATAAGAATAAACAAAATAAATAATAAATAAATAAAATTTAAAAAAATCTGAAAGGTTTCAGATTTTAAATTACGTCCAAAGGGGCGTTTTTTTAACATTTTGTGTGTTACCTTTATTTATTAAATATCACGTTTTTCGCACTAAAACCATAGAATTCAGTTCAAGAGCTATATGGCAAAATAATTTTAAAATGAGCATATCTTTAGAATTTCAAATACACAGTCTGACGCACTGGAGATAAAAATGTTTTTTTATGTACAACGTTGCCATTGCTCGCTTTGAAATCCTCGAGTTTATTAATCAAAAATTTGTTAAAGTTTCACAAAATATGAAATCGATAATAAAACAAATTCCAAATTTAAAATTTGGGCTTTCAGATGCCCATATTCGGTGGAGGACTACGTTATTCAAAAGTGGATGGCTGTAGGTACCGTTGTTTTAGGTACCATATTCCGGTGGAAATGTTTCAATATTCAAAATTTGATGGCTCTAGTACCGTCGTTTTATCACAATGCGAGAAACATACATACATTTATGCAGATTCTTCATTACTTAATTTCTTTAATTATAATACAGGGCCATAATATTTGGTGGCAACAATTAAAAAGTGAAACAACGCTTTTAGTGAATCGATGCAAAATGCCAAAACGAAATTAATAATCCTTCTGGGCAAATTGCCCCTTTGGACTAATAAAGACTCTACGAAGGTGGATCAATTATTAGTCCAAAAGAGTCCCGAACCTGATATTAGTCTCGAAATGGCAATTTTGTGTTGAATTAAGGTGATTACATGTCCCGAATTTTCAGTCCCTATCCCAATTTATTACAACTCGTTTTTGGTGCCGAATTTATAGCATTTGTCGAGAATTGCCATGAAAATCAGTAGTGTGAGAAGACGCGGGCCATACCGGCCGCATAAACGGGGTTATAAACAGAGGATTCCCCATCTAGCGTTACGTTAGAAAAATTGTAGTAGGGAGTTCTATTTCTCATTCCTGTATTTCTTTCCCCAGCCGTCCAACATAACGGGATTTTAGCCTACAGCTCACATTTAGACTTCAGATTTGTATGTAGTACATATTTCTTAATTCTAATTCTTAGAAACCTCTCAACTCTTTTCGTTTAAAAAAAACTTCTTTCTCTCTTATACGCTTGTTTCTTTTTATATCTCTGATTGTCAGTCATTTCTAATTAAATAGTTACTTTTCTCCTTGCTCTTTGAAACGTCGCTGATATGACGAATGGCCGCCTTCCAAAAATAAAATTGTTAGGTTCTACTGTCTATCTGTTGTGTAGAATCTGGAGAAATAATGATTGCACCGAAGAAGGGTTAAAAGTACCGTTTATTAAACTCTTTAAATTATTTACACTGCGTCAACTTGACGCTAACATACTACGCCTCTACTTGGGCGGTAACTGAAACAGTAGAATCCAAACTCAAAATTGGAGATATTCACAAGTAGTAGAATTAAACTACAGGGCTCATACAATCCTGTATCCTACAGCGCGTAGATGAGTCTAGTGATGGCAAGATAATAGCTATTAAGCCACGTCTAACGAGCAATAACTGATAAGCGGAAGCTTGCGTACACCCACGCACAGAGATTCCCCAGACACTCTCTCTACTGGAACGTCGATATTTAAACTTTTTCTCCCACTGCTAGAATTTGCATTTCTTACGCGCGCTACCAAATTTAAATATTCTGGCACTGACAATTAGGGGAATGAAGGCTTATAGAAAAGTAACTTAAAA
Source organism: Stegodyphus mimosarum (assembly GCA_000611955.2). Lineage (NCBI taxonomy): Eukaryota > Metazoa > Arthropoda > Arachnida > Araneae > Eresidae > Stegodyphus > Stegodyphus mimosarum. Next base: position 379,859 of record KK121803.1, read on the forward strand.
TTAAATTTAACTGGTTATTTAAAATAAATATAAATCCCTACAAAATAAAATAAATATATCTCTGCTAATGATATGATAGAAAAGTAAAACACATGGTTACAGTAACTAGGGCCAGTGGGAATTTTGCCTCCCCGTGCAACAACACAATTCATTGTTCCTTGCCAATGAACGATATATTAATAAATATATTAAAAAGCATATTTTAAAGTAAGATAGGACGACCAATAAACAGAAAAATCAACCTTCTCAGTTTTCGTTTAAGTGTCCCCAAACAGATTGAAAACGGATTTCTACATAAATCAAGTAAGGAGAAACCACGGGAAATTTCCAAGTTGCATGCAAATGTTCTATAAAAGGAAAGTGAAATGCGCCTACGGAGCAAAAAGAATTTTAGCGAATGCTTATTGCTATACAAAGATCTGCCCCCTTCTAAAGCAAGGACTGTCTAAAGAAAGCATCATTTCGTCCCTGAACTTAGAGCATACAGTCATTTCTCATATTGCATAAAGAGTATTGGAAGCATCATGAAGGAAATTATAGATGACGAGCCAAACTTTCATCATCAATTTGTAAGCATCTCAATATGTTACTTCAGTTTTTTAAATGCCTAGTGATTACAGAGCGTCATACATCAACTTGCTATCTTCTGTAAACATTGTACATATATTAGTGCAGACTGAGGATTCGTTGATATCTCTATAAATGAATAAAGAAATAAGTAGCAAATAAGCAGGAAGAAACTGAAAATGTATTATCAAATAAGCACAAATAACATACACAGCACAATAAATAGCTGTATATAGCTCAAGAAGAAGAACGTGGATATTAAGCAACTTCGCCTTAGTGTACGAAGGATACCGTAAGTCCCTACAATCACAGGATAAACACTAAATCCTAATACACCTAATCGCTAAATCTCATAGCTGATTAGAAACTGGCTCCCTAGGTTTCGGACTCTTATTTCAAAACGAAGTATAGGCTGTGGAAGCTTCTAGAAGTATCAGTCATAAGACTTGTATAAATAAAATGTGTTTTCAAAAAACTTCCAGAAAGTCTCTTAAGTTGTTAAGAAACTTCTAAATGTCGCGGACTTATTGATAAAAACTGTCGCTAAGGCTCGTCAGGAAAATTTGACCCTATCTCGCTTTCTACTTGAACTATTTCTATAACTAAATAGCTGTAGCATTCAAAACTGAAGGGTATGCAATTCTACATAAGAAATAAACTCTCAAAGACAAAACATTCGGCTTAAAATTCGGTTTCATACAACATAAACCCTAAAACAATCATTCCAAAATCAACAAATAAACAAAAAAACTGAGAGAAGCGCTATACAGTACTATAACAATACGGCAAAAAACAATGCAATCAAAGGAACTTAAATATTTACACTCTAATCTTTGTATTTTTTGTCTCTATATTGTATTGTAATTTTTAAACAGAGATTGGATCATTAAAGAGATCCAAATAAAATGTTTTGTCGATTCAAACGCCCAACGAATCTTCTGATCGTAACGAATAGTGAGGTGCTGTGCTGTTCCTAAAAAGAAGTTTAGTCCAAGCTTCTATTTCAAAAATAGCGTTTCAACCAATAAAGATACTCCTCCTGCTTCATAAGGAATTGAGATGTCAAATGCCGAACTTGTAAATAACATCTTCATTAGCCAACTGACCGGTCAGCTTCCCTTCCCCTCTCCTCCTGCTCAACAAGAAGTGAGACAAAAGGGAGCAATTACCACAGTTGCTTTCATTAACAGGAGTGGTTCGGCAAATTTGATGGATTGCCCCCCCCCCATTTTTTTCTTTCGTCATGTGCAAATGCATATTTTGCCTGAGAGATCGATTCACGCATTTTATTCTTATTATTTAAAAATTTATTCAACAAATTTATTTCGTATTTTAATTTTGCAATTTCTTCTATAAATGTTTTGCTTAATATGCGCAAAATCGGTTTATTTCCCTTCCTGCAGCATACTTAATGGATGTTCTGGTTATTATTAGCAAGAGCAGAAGCATTACGCGAGTACTTTGGTTATATATACACGAAACAAGATATAACTAACCAAAATAATTATGAATCGCTGTAGGATAAAATTTCTGAGCTACTCAGTGGACATTCGCACCGCTATATATGGGCAAAACATGTGCAAATATGATTTATAGCATTTATTTCTTGCTTTGTATAGCATCTATAGAGTGGCTTTATTTAAACTTCTGTACTGCTATCATCAGTTTGTGCTTCTAATCAACTTCAACTTTGACGTTTATCAGTATACATTATATCTTATTTTCCTAAAATAAGCGCTAATTTGGCCCTCATGAGAAGACTATAAACATCTAACTCCATAAGATGTCAGTAAATGCGTATTTTTTGCTTTCTAAATTCTGAAACAATTTCACAATTTTTAGACAGAATTTAGAAAATAAAGACCTTTGATTCCTATTTTAGGAAACAGAATTTTATTTTCAAAACATTTCTTTAGGAAACTCATACTCGAGTTATCATCCTCATTTTAATTGAAACCAGTAAAAATATTTTCCATCTATTTTATCAAATAAGTGAAAATTTTGAATCAAGAATTCCATCCGATTGTAAAGTTTTTTTCCCACATTTCCTTTTTTCTTTTCATATCGCGCGCGCAAAAAAAGATGTTTTTTGTTCTGAAACATTGGTGTTTATTTCTTTGAATTCTTTTATACATACCGTCAACAAGTCCCACTTTCCGCGTCCTGGTAGTGCAAAAGATTTACTCCAACTACCATTTTCAGTAAGCTGAATCAGGCAGTCATTAAGCTTACAGAACCTGATATTGTGCGTTTTACTCGAGAGTATTTTATTGTTACGAAAAATTCGGCGGTTGCGCCTGTATGTAAGCTTTCCGGCAGAGCACTAGGGTTGCCATAAAATAGTGTATGGTAGGGTTGCCAGATTGGCGACTTTATCGCCCATTTGGCGACCAAATGGGCGATATCACATGGTCCAATCGGGAAGCTTCTAGAATAACTTCCTGTCGAGATATTTCTCGAAACGTGTCGAACTTAAAGAAAAGCTATATAAACCCTTGCGTTTCTGAGAGCAGTTAGTGGCGAAGAGATTGTGAAGTATTGTGAAGTACTGTGAGCGTTGTGATTATTGTGAGAATAGCTGCTAAGCTACGCGAGAGTTTTGTGAACGGAAAGCAATCGAGATAGTGCTTTGCCGTGAAGCTATCTTTACAGTATAGCTTGACAGTGTATTGGTGATTGTTCCACGGTGTTTATTATAAGTTTAGTGTTGCCGTGAAGCTACCTTTACAGTTACAGCCTGAAGCTGTGTTGCTGATTGTTTCAGCGTATTTATTGTAGATTTTCGACGATTTTAAAGGTAATTTTGGAACTGTGCTGTAAATAGTGATTCTTGTAAATAAATTGTGCTTTTTATTGTTCTGCATCGTGTTTTCATCGGATACACTTTTTAATTCGGATAGTGAGGAATCAGATTTTGATGGCTTCATATGATGTATAGGTTGCTGTAATACCTTTTGTAAGTAAAATTTAAAATTTCCTTTTGTCGTCCAAATTTAATATTTCGTTGTTGCAACATTTTTTATAATATAGTCTGAGTATTACAAATATGGACTTCTTTAGTGGGTAAATATAAGTATATTCGTGAATGTAAATATATTTTCAACATTTCTTACCTTTAATTTATTTTTGAGTTCTGGTTTCATTTCATGCATTTTTCTTAACTGATATGTCATATATCAGGACATAGATTGAGATTTTGCACCTATACGGCCCACGACGATGTCACACGCAATTTAATCTATTGCGGCGTTTACGCTGATGCGGCGTTTCTGTGTAATTTTAATTTTTTCCCGCCATTTTTCTAGAGTGCGACGTTTACGCTGATGCGGCCTTTCTTCCGGAAATTACGGTATATACGATCTGAGAGAGCATCAGTTCTTAGTAGTACGCTTTCGTGGATTGTTAGTTGGCTGCTACTTGTTTAGTCTACTGCTACTGGACAGGTGGCAAGCATGAAGGTGCGCTTTCCCCCTCACTCCGCGTTTTGTCCATTTACGGACTATTTTTTATTTCATAATATTTTTAGTGACCCGGCACCTTATCTAATAGCCATTACTCTTAAGCCATTGCAAGGGCCGGAAGTGGTGGTCATTTCATTACAAGAGCACCTAATAGGTGATCACAGTTGCCTGCTATGAAAGGACGAACAGTTACAACCCTGTCTACTCCGGGATTTGAATCCGGGCTCATCGCCGTGGCAGTCAGGATCACTAACCGGCTAGGCGGCTTTTCATAATATTGTAAGGCGCTTACAGTAGGTTGGTACTTGAGCCTCAACTCGTAGTGCTGTAAAAGGGTTTGGGCAAGCGTTGCGGAGTCAATACTAGGACTTGGATTTTGCTTTTCTAACATGGTTAGGTTGGATATGGAAATGGAAGACGTTGAAGCGGTATTTTTCTTCAATTTTTCCTAGCAGCTTCGGATGAGAAAATCAATGAAAACAGGGCTTCAGAGGACGAGAAACACATGAGAGAACAGGTTGCGGGTATAACTGTGAAAAAGCGTACACAGATTGAGATTTTCTGAAATGGAAGAAAGAATTCTGAAGAGGTAATTAAGTCATAAAGTGCCACTGACAGAACTAGATCCTTTAAAAGACGTGCTAAAACTCTCACTAAGAAGAACTTAGAAAGTGCTGGTATTAACTCGAGTAGCTTCACAGTTTTAAGTGAGCAAAATGAAAATAACTCTGATTAAGTTCTGAAGTAGATCAAAGAGCTTTACATAAAAATTTGCATTTCGATATTTTTGTCGGCATTAGCAAGAATTATTGCGTGCTTTTTCCGACACCTTAGATAATCCCCGGTTGGAATAATCCCGCGTATCAAACCTCAGGAAACTTAAAAAAGGGCTAAGATCGAGATCTCTAATAACACTGCAAAAGGAGAGGCTGACACCGCAGGATTCGCCCCTTCCAATCCGGAAGCAATGGTGGAAGAGCCGAGTTCTGCCCTAGCCAGTGGTAATTCTGATGACCAGCCCTGCTGCTGAAATTACAATAATATGAACAGAGGCACAAGAGGTTGTGAATTTCCAAGAAAATTGACGAAAACACCAATTATTACCCGGAATGATAAGTGCCATTGGAAAGAACTTGAGAACAGTTGCAAGATGCAAAAATTAGCATGCATGGGAAATATTTTTCGCATGGACACTACGAACTTAAAGTCTCTGACATAGAAACACACAGAACACTTACCGCATTCGTCGATAATATGAATTTTAAAAATCATTCTTTGCTCTGCCTGAAGAGCAGAATCTCAAGGTTGCTTTACGCAGCCTTCCCAGTGACACCTCAGTGCCGGGCATTGCAAACGAACTAACTGAGCTAAGATTCTTTATGTTAAAAAGTGCATCAATGACATACATTCCGCAAGAGAAGAAGAAAATATGGTCACGTGGGTTATGAACAACAACATCCGCATGTGCTATGTTTACAATGGAGTCGATAGCAGATATTTAGCTAGAATTAATTGGTTTTTCGAATTTAGAAATTTATGGCTATTACGAGAAATTAAAAAATACTCTTTGGAAATGATTTCTCTTTCCTTGATGTTAACAAGAAGGGTCTTCTGTTATTCAAGGAAACATATGTTGTAGAGATATTAGGTTATTTCGGAAGCAGGTGAGATGAAAAATGAGCAACGCCTTCGCCGGGAATCGAACCACGGACCGCTCGGTTACGCGACGAGCATGCAGACCACTACACCACGAAGGCGTGCGAAGAAGGCGGGAGAAATACCTTACATACTCCCCTTTTTAAAGGGCGACTGGAGTTTGGGGGGCCCACTCGCCAAATCCCGGTGGTGGAGAATCATCATCCACCATCTTTTTTTTAGCTCGGGCGCCAGTGTAAAGACAGGTTATTTCCGAAGCAGGTGTGATGAAAAATGAGCAACGCCTTCGCCGGGAATCGAACCACGGACCTCTCGGTTACGTGTCAAGCATGCAGACCACTACACCACAAAGGCGTGCGAAGAAGGCGGGAGAAATACCTTACAATGTTAACAAAATTTGTTTCAAAGCAATGCCGCATAGCACGGTACCTATAACAAGTTGTGTTAAGGCCGAAATGGAGAAATCAATTAATTATGAAACATCTGTACAAATTTCTGCTGAAAACCAGGTAAGATTTATAAATTTTTCTTGTGCATAATTGCTTACCAGTATTAATAATATTTTTATTAAGAATATTAGGTATATATCAGTTAATTGAAAACTATTCCGGACACCTTGAATAACGTTTTCCAAACTTTTAAATGTAATAATAGTATATTCATAGCTCATGAATAGTTGTTCTAAATCACTGAAATAGCCAAATTCGTGAAAAATCTCTTTACCTACAAAAACATAAATACAAAGCCAATTTTCTCTCATTAATATTGATTAGTGTCATAGAATATTGTAGGCCGCTAAAATTTTATTAATTCCATCAGGATATGCTTTAATGCTTTAAAATGTTGTAATCGATTTTAATGAATACACATAAATATCGGACTATTAATTTTCTTAACACCTTCCATTGTAGATATTAATGATACCAACAGCCGTAATATTAGAAGTGTTGTGATTGCCGATTTGGCCGTTAGGCAGCGCTGAAGTAAATGTTTGGGTTTAAATTGGGCCCTGGCCATAAACAATCATTTAAAGATTTAAACTGATTTTCTTTTGAAGAAGCATCAAAGACCATCTTCACTTTAGTAGTGGATTTGCCGTCTCTCGTAACGGGTCTATGCGGCATGAAATAACCGTTCTCAACGTCATTATCTGAACATTCTTCAACTACGTTATTTCCCTTTTGTTCAGTAACAATGATACCTTTACAGTTACAGCCTGAAGCTGTGTTGCTGATTGTTTCAGCGTATTTATTGTAGATTTTCGACGATTTTAAAGGTAATTTTGGAACTGTGCTGTAAATAGTGATTCTTGTAAATAAATTGGGCCTTTTACTGTTCTGCATCGTGTTTTCATCGGATACTCTCAAATCCACGAACCCGTAAAACGCAACATTATTTTATACTTCTTTAACTGGCTGCTCGAGAGAAGTAGAAGAATGAACAAAATGTAAAAAAAACTGCACTTTCAATAAAAATGTCTGCTTTGTTTCCGAATCAGTAGATTTGAATAAAACTGCAAATGCACGCGTTTCTTGCTTTCCAGCTGAAGCACCATTTGCACTTCCAAGCAGGTTAGTCAAAATTCTTACCGGATTCAAAACACGGTTCAATAAAAGCACTTCAGTACGTGAATAAATCAGCACACGAAGTAAAACTATTTACACGTTTATTTACAAGATTAACTATTTTAGAATTACTCTCAGAACGAGAGTTCAGAATCATTATTACCAACTCAGTCGGTTCTTGTAACAGTTATACAGAGCAGAGTGCAACAGGGTTGACCGGCAAATCTACTACTACAGTGAAGATGGTAACGGCCAAATCGGCAATCACAACACACTGCCCCCGGATGAACAATCACTATTGTTCATCCTGGGGCAGTGTGTTGTGATTGCCGATTTGGCCGTTAGGCAGCGCTGAAGTAAATGTTTGGTATCACTTTCATTTTTAGGAACAAGAAGCATCAGTAATACTGAAACATTTTAATATAAAAGAATGCTTTTGTAAGAATTTAAATTTAATTCTAAATTTTCATGGGAGAATGCTGAGTTTTTTAGTTTAAATATTAAATAGCATGTAAATCAGTAGTTGTGTCTGTCCATAGTTTAAGATAACATGTGCCTTAGGTATATGCATTAGAATTAGACTGGTTTATTTCATATGATAGATCTTTTCAACAAATACATTTGAAAATCTTTTTGAGCTATATAATTTTAAAATAAAAAATTCTGCTCATTAATTATGTAACTTACAAGATTAAAAAATAACTTCAAATTTATTTTTTGAATATTTAGAAAGTATACAGACAATACGTTTTATTATTTACCATTACAAAACGAAGAAAAATTATTAGTTTCACAGACAGTATTGCAGTGAGCTCACTTGCACAAATCTCTAAATTTTTCTTTTTGACATTTATATGTATACAAAATGTGTTAATTTGCAGTTTATATTTTCTATAGGATAACAGTCAATTGCTAAAAAGTAAATGTTAAGGTGTATAAAATTATAAATTTTGAACTGCGCAAAACAGTGGCATCGTTATCCTTACATGATTTAAATGCCAGCTGCACTTACAGTGCTCCAGAAATTTGACTATTATGACTTTCAGAAACCAACTATTTATATTTACTGTTGTGCTTGTTAAGCTGATAAAATTATGACTTAAAAATATTTATAGTACCTTTCTCAGTGTAGAAGAGCAATCTATGTAAACATGATTTTATGTATTCACTTTTACGGCATTGAGATTTATTATTGCAAATTATTCATGAGATTTCAAAAAAGTAGTGCAAATAATTTTAAAAATTAAGTTAATTAACACTGTGTGAACTCAAGCAGAAAACTTTCAATTTTACTCATAAAACTATAAGTGTTCGGTGTGTATTGTTATGTTTACATGATAGACACGGTATTTGCGTATTTCAATTGGAAGGAATGGGTATTTCATTTCTGCTAACACGCATTATAGCTTTTTCTGCACTATTCATTTGCAATGCTTTGGCCATCTGGAAGGTCTTGCCTTTACAAAGGCAAGTAATATTCTTAAACTGTCAGTACAAACTGAGAATATTCTGGTGACTTGGTGAATTGTATTTCTGCATTGTAGTGCTTTGAAATCACTTTAGACAGTTAAGGAAAATAAAGATATTGTATATTTCAAAACACTAAATATTTCCTTCATTAAGTTGATAACTGAACACATATTTGCTACTTAATATGAAGGCAGAAATGTGTCTGCACATGCAAATTAAAATATTTAAGATATTTTTTATCATTGCATGAAGAGTGTGATTCATATCTTGAAAACGACTGGACTGTGAAACCTGTTGAATCCTTTTTTATAACCTTGTAATAGTAGAATTTCATTAATTTGTTACCTTTTATTGCAGATTCAGACTGCCATTACTACTAACCAAACGAACGAATACATAATTAAATCATATGACTGAGAATGAATTACAAATTTCATCCAGAATTGAGAGCAAACTAAACTCTCCACAAATCAAACCCAGCGGCATTACCTCGTTTGCCTACATTGGCTATGCATACGTCACGTGACCTCCAACGTCACCAGAATGTATCTGATTAATTAGAAGACGAAATGGTGAGAGGATAAGCCTCCCGTTACTTACTCAAGAATCCTAATTCTAAGGAGAGTTTTTTTTTATCTCTCACCTGCTTTCTTTACAATTTCGTACGAAATCTGACAGAGGAAAGCGGGCCCGGTACAGTGTTACCTGTGCCAAGCTTTCCATCAAAAGCAAAAGGCTTGTAAACATGATCCCTGCTGCGTCAAATGTGGAGGGCCACATTTTTCTAGAGATTGCTCTAAACCACCTACTGAAACGTCGACCTGCGAGAGCTGCAGTTTGGGACATACTTCGAATTACAGAAGATGTCCGAAGTTTCCTAGCTTCAAGCTGACAACGACCTATAAGAAAATTCTCTGATAGAGTTATCTCAAACAAACCTTACGCTGATGTTGTCTATGGAAATACTAACATTGTGGTAGAAGCCAAACAAGTATTTTAAGACCTAAAGGCTTTGGTTGAAGCACTTAGATTCACATCCACGAAAGTTATATATAACTTGCGAGCAAGCAAGTTGAACAGTCAAATCACTACAAATGCACAATGGCTAACTTCGTCAGAGGTTGTGCTGCCATTAGGATGCTCGTTTGCAGGTGGTGGTGGGTGAAATTTTTTGGCGCAAAACCAGAAATGGTTATACCGCGCCAAACACAAGGTGATGGATGCTCGTTTGGAACACAGATGGGCTCGGAAGTCGCAATGAAAGATTTTATTGTAACTAATAGAATTGACATCTGCCTTATTTCCGAATCGCATGCTTTACCGGGGTATAGTTTAACAATCAGAAATTGTTTCAAGTCTTAAAGCTGCGATGGTCGTAATTACAGGGATGGCGACGACCTTGCTTATATACATACAAAATTTTCTTCTTGCCTGATTTCCGAAGACAGAGGGGTTTCGAAATTGTGAGGCTCTCTATCCTTCTGCGGACATTTGGAAATGTGATTTTCGCTACCATTTACAACTTAACACAACACAAGTTAACTGGAGCTATCTAAGGACTATTAACTTCCGCCTCTCCTAACATTATTGTTTGAGGTGACCTAAACTCAAAGTATAGCGACTGGGGATATCGCAGGACAAATATTAGTGGCAAAGTGCTACATGAATTCATTGAAAACCACCCAGTTGCGCTCTACGTTCTCAAAGAGACGACTTACAGACCCACAAGGTAAAGAACTCTTCTTAACATCCTAGATATATTCTCACCAACGCAAGTATAAATATATTGCGGGATGGGCATAACGAACTTACCGCGGACTATGTCTCACTTGTGGCTTCCCTTGGAGTATCTAGTGAGAATGTGCCAAATAGTAAAATGTATACCGACTGGAGATCCTTTCACAATTTAATAAAGAGGAACCCTATTAAACTAGATAGCCTCAAAATCACAGCCAATATAGATAAAATGATTAATTGCTTTACTGAGTGTCTCAACAGCACCTACCAAAACGCTTCTAATACCATTACTTCAACTGTTAGTAATGATGTTCTGCCAAAGGAAATGAAAAATCTCATTCGTGAACGTAACTCAATTAGGAAACAGTGACAAACGTCATAGGCCCCTATGTTTAAGATGCAACTCAACAGAATTTCTAACGAAATTAAGCACAAAATTCAGACTTTCAAGAAAGAAATTTGGGAAGACAAGACAACAGAAATGAAACTTGACTCTGCTTGGCATTTCTTTAGAATGCTGAAGAAATGCATTTCTTTAGAAAGCCTGAAGTGTAAGGCCTCTTAATAATGCAAAATTCGTCTGCATACTCGGATACGCAAAAAAGCGAGGTATCTGCAGAATATCTTGAGAGGCAATTCTCTCCCAACAATTCTCCTATGGGAGATTTTACAATAACGTTCAGTCAAATGTGTAGGACTATCTAAATACTCCCACGGATTTCAAGGCATTATATCTTATCTCAGCCCCCCAAGAGGCATTTAGCATTTTCAGTTAAAAAAATCACCAAGAATGTACGGAGTTACAAACTTCATGATGCGGAGTCTCCAATTAAATGCTGTATTCCGATTAACTTGCATTTACAACGCCTGCTATACTTCGCTATCTCCTTACACAATGGAAATGGTCAAAAATATTCTTCCTTCCTGAGCCGAATAAAGATAGTAACTTAGTGGAAAACTACAGGCTTCTAAAGCCTACTTCCTACTTTGGGCCAGATTTCGAAAACATTATCTTAATCAGTTTCAAGGCCTTCATGCATGTCTTTTCGGATGACTGGTCGAACTTCCTGTACCGCCATTAGAGGCTTAACAGGGCTTAGTGGAGCTATTTAATTAAACATTAGTAAAACATAAAATTAAATCTAAAACAAGGCCTAAATCAGGCCCATTAAGCAGTAGAACTACCACAATACTACCTGAAATAACTTAAAATAGAATAAACAACTAAAGTATGAACTTAAAGTCTAGAAGCTGGTGAGATGCACCAGCTATACCAACAAAAGCACATTATTACATACTTTAAATAAAAATATAACACATGTTACTTGCATGCATAAAAATATGTTACTTACATACACAAAGAAATAAAATAACAGAATATCATAAACATTCTAGCTTTCCTTTAAACAGACAGGAAAATTTTAAACACAATCAATATATAAATTCATTTCATTTATAGATACATATTTTATGAAATTGGTCAATTTCAATTTAATCGCTGTATTTTTAGTTAGATCCTTTAGAGTATTAAATTTAGCAATATCTGGAATAAATCTTAGAACAATATTTTTCATAGAAGAACAACTAAACAACAGGTGCTCAGTATCGACATTACTCATGCCACATGGACAAGCAAAATTTTTAATCGAAAACCTATTATAATAAAAGGGGAAGTGTCCATGATTAGTTAAAGCTTGGTTTAGATACTTGTCACTTAGGCATCTTCTCTCACTTACAGTTGAGATTAAATTATATGTGAATCTTCCTTTAGAGTCTGTGTCGTTCCACTTTGCTTGCCATAGATTCAAACTTTTTCTTTTCAACAAGGATTTCAAACTGTCAAAGGAAGTCTTTACTTCAAAATCAATAATTTGATTTTCAGTGGCAGCCTTTGCCAATCTATCTGCTAACTCGTTACCAATGGTACCAATATGACTCTTCGTCCAAAAGAGTTTAATATTTCTGAAAGCGCTAAGAAATATGAGCACGTCTTTTATCTGTTTAATTAGATCGTTACTTGGATAAACATCTGTAATTAAAACAATTGCGCTTTCGCAGTCACTATAGCATAGATTCCCAACGTGGGCGATAACGCCCCCTTGTGGGCGTTTCACGCTTTCAGGGGGGCGGTAAAAAACCCAGAGAAAATTAGGGGGCGTTGATATGGCAGAGGGGCGTTGGAAGATTAACCAAATATAGTCTAAAAAAGACTTTAAAATCACGCTGATAATTCATTTCTATCACGTGTGCGAAAATGCACATATTTCGATATGAGACTTCACTGTTCAGAGAAAGACATACCTCTCTAGTATGTACGATTCTGGGGCTCCATGTGCTAAAACTAGCAACCTGTCTTGCCAATTTGGCGAGATGCACTCCAAAAAGTCGCAGAAAACTGTTGACTTTTGTTGAAAGGGTCACCATTTTAGTGAAAGGAGCAGTAGAACCGGAGTTCATAATATCAGAAGGAAAAGCCTTCAGTGCAAAAATATATCTTTATTGTCTTTATGTACATATTTATGTTACGTCCAAAGCCCGAAGTTCGGCCAGTTCGCGTTTTGGCCA
>KK121804.1:301-15953 GCA_000611955.2 Stegodyphus mimosarum
GCTGTATTGATTGTAGCGATTTCGCTGTGAGATAGAACTATTTTATCTGTTTTGAACTGAGTTTTTGCTAAACGTTTGAGATATTGTGATATTGTGCGAAGATCTGTGAAGAAATATTTCAGCATTTTAATTTATTTCTTGTGGAAAGAATAAATTTTTGTTAATTTTTTAACGACTTGTGCATTCAATATATAACGAACCCATACACACGCAACAATATTTTCTTACTCTAGGAAGTTTCTTTTACTAAATTTTACCTAGAGTGTAATATCTATTTAAGGTTAATTTTTTAAATATCAGTATTTAATTATGTCTTAAGGTTACCAGTAAAATTTAATTTCACTACGAACTACAGGATATTATATGAGATAAATGTGTGTTTTGCAAGACCAAGGGTTTTGTATTGGTTTAGTTTACATCTCTTTACGTGGTTTTCTGATAGTATAATGCAAATAAAATTTCTATACCGATTCTACTTACGCGATAAACGCTCTTCGTCAAAGTTTATTAAGAAGTGCGGTTTCCTTTCATTTATTTATTTAAGTGATAAATAACGTACTTTTGTGATATGAAAGATTACATATTTCATAATATGTGAAAGATATTAAACTGCGTGAGTCTGTATAACCTAAATAATCCCTAACTTATTTTCAAATTTGGATGTGATTTGAAGGAAATAAAAAAATTATATTTCTTTCTGTTTTAAGAAAGGAGCTGCTGTTAACAGATTTACAAAGTTCTTTGCCGCAGAAGATGTGTTCAAATACAACTGAATTAGTTTTACCGTTATTATAGTCTAGCTGCCCATCAGTAGGTTAGGAAAAAGTTCAGAAAGACGTTCTTTCAAAAATGAGCTTTAAACATGATGTACAAAACTGCATCAAAAAATAATTATAAATGCAGAAAAGGAAATATGGTTTAAAATCGTGAATGGGAGCATATCTGGCATAAGCGTAATCCAATTTTACAAATCGATTCATACAGCGTTTTCCTCATAAATTATTTTTTCGAAGAAAGTACGCAACCTATGTCTTAGCTAGAAGCTGAAAGTTAAATTGCGACACGACGCAAAGTTAAATTATGTTAACTCGAGGTTTTGATATTTTCATTGTAGAACTTCTTTATTAAATTTCAGCACGTCTCAATGCAATGAATAATCCCGCTGTCGAAGTGGAATAAAAGATGGAAAAAGATTTAACTGTTGGTTCCTTTTTTGAAAGCAGTGGGTTATTTTTTTTCAAATTGGTAAAGGGATGCAGATAACTTTTTATAATTTATTCATCACTGTTCGTTATCAGTACATGTCTAAACAATTTTTCTTTGTTCAGCATCAAGGTAATGTAGTTTTTGAAAACAAAAGACACGCTTCCCTAGCTCTAAATGGATGGCACACAGTAAAGATTATTTAAACATTTATGAATGAAATAAATATTCTATGATATAAACCAAAGGCATATTTGTTTCCTACGGTTATTGTTTCAAAAATAAATGGTTGCAAAAGAAACATTCAACATAAAATCTTAATAATATGCACCGAAGAGAATACTTCTAGTATTTTTCTGAAGGTGGGAATGCTTGAGATAATTCTCATTTTTACCTTTTGCCAACGTATATAGATAGGTTAAGGGAGGAAATCTTTTCGGTTCAAAAATTCGATAGTGAGTTTTCAGTGAATAAACATAAATTAGGATCCCCATAACATGTTTTCATTACTTTTAGAATGATGTCTGGCTGTCTGCGTGTCCGTGTGTATGTGTGTGATGGTAGTTTCGTCTACACTAACTCTTATATGAAACGTCCAAAAACTTTACATTTTTTTTAAGCTTTCCGCATTCGTACGGCGAATTTATTAGGTTTTAGGTAAATCTGGACAACCGGAAGTGGTATTTTACTTGAAGCCCATAACATTCGTTAATGGAAATCGGAAGTGGTTCTTCACTTGAAGCCCATAACTGGTTTTTAATGAAACGCCGTATTAAAATATAATCCAAAATTTCCCAGTTTTAACGTTTAGGACTTTTTCAGCGAGAACAAAGTGTTAGATTTTGCCTAAAATTGATTAAATAAAAATAATATTTTACTTGAAGTTATAATAGAGTTTCTTAAAAAAAGAATATTATGATATAACCAGGAACTTCTTAATTTTTTGCATTTAAAATACATATGTGATTGAGAAAAACGTATCACTTTTATAAGCATTAAATGTAACAGCCTTAATCCTCAAAGTGTTAGTTTCGCTTTTGTGTCGAATCACTTTTCAACTAAAAGGATGCTGCCACCAAATATTATGGCTCTGTATTGTTTTTAAAGAAATAATACAGCAAATATAAATAATATAACGAATATAAAAAGAAATCTGTGGCAATTCATGACACTGTAATGAAAATTCTAAAGATATGCTGCTTTTAAAAATTTTGTGACTGTTAAGTCCTTGATTTGTAAATACGAAACACTATATGACCAGCGGATATATTGCAATCGACGCAATATATTCAAATTCAGGAGAACTGATGTGTACATGAACACATATATTTCATTGTCTACTGTATGAGGGAGCAGAATAATAAAAAATGAGCAGTGTTTGTTTATAATTAATATTAAACCATAAAGTTTATATCCAAGTTAGAAATTATTCACAAACGATCAACCGGAAGAGATATTTTAATTAAAGTTCATTGCTATTCCACCATCTGCATTCCTTAATATGGAACTGTTAAGAGGTCATGTATTGGCCCCATCAGAATTTTTTCCTGTTGTTAGAGGAACACTTATTAAACATGCATTGGGAATAACAGAATCCATGGAAATTTAAGCCGTATTATTATCTAGTCTCTTGACCCGGCGCACTATAGGAATGATCAATATCAAGTCCTCAAAGAAAGCGGACAATGAGACAAAGTCTTAAGAACGGAATCTAACCCATATTCTGGAAATCTAGCCGGCAGTTTAATTATCGTACTATACTGTCCAGAACAAATGAATGTTTCTAATAATGCTGGATCTTAATAAGGAAAGTATTTTATTTACTGAATTTTTTATTCATTGAATTTAGCCGAGCCAATAAATGGATATAAACTTAGTTTTGTGATTACTGCGATAGTGTAAATTTAAATAATATTTTTTAAGAAAAAAATGCCATACTACTTGATGCATAATTATACAACATGTCTGCAAATGTCCTTTACCGGACTTTATTTTAGAAACTGTTGTTGTAGACATACTTCGAATCACAAAAATATTTCAAATGACATAAATATTCATATTTTGTCATTTTTGAATTTAAAAAATCAATTTTGTAAAAATTAAGAAATCTAATCTTTTATACTTTCCTACGGTTCATATAATTATATATAGAAAAATTTGCTACCCAGTAAAAATATAAAGTATAAAATGTTTGATTCCTATAAGAAAAACTTTGATGGAGATATTTTGTATTAAAGTCGCAGATCATGATTAGGGGTTGTAAACAAATTGAAGAACGAAAGGTTTGTACCTAAACATAAAATATATTTTTACGAATTTTGTACATATATAACTAATTTTAGTAAAATTGTAGTATTTTTTGTATAATGTAACATAAAATGCTTGAAAGAGATGATTTGCCGGAAAAATAAGAATACCTGGTCAAATCTATTTAACATTGAGTAAATGACTGCGCTCTAAATACGCTCTAAATTGGCGAGATATCGCCGAACTGACGGTGGTCTGGCGATTTTTGTCTCCAAATTTGGAGACAAATCTCCAAAAGTCGTCAAAATTTGCGACCGTTTGGCGATATTTTAGTCCGCTCTATGTATCATTGTAATTGCTCTTGTGATAGAATAAATGTAATTAATCTATATATGCAACTGTAACCGTATCTAGCCCTCATCTGCCTTCCAGTAATTTCTGGAAATGGAAGGTACTGCAGATTTCTGGGAGACCGGGGAAAAATTTTACAAGACCAGAGGGAGCATGTATTTCTGTGTTGCTTAGTTCAGTTCAGTTCGGAGTAGTGAGATATCTCCGGGTTAGCTTCGCCTTTTAGATGCGTTTTGTATTGCCTTATGTGTAATGTTCTTAGTAATTTGAAATGTAATTACTGATTGTACTGTATGATACTGAGAAGAGCTGTACGAGTACTATTGTGGGAAGTTCCAGAACTGTAAAGTGTTTCTTTTGGTAAAAATAAATTTTATAAAGCTGTCATCGGTTCTATGTGCATTCAACTTATTATGAAAACGTAATTAACCATACGTTTATTAAGTATTTAGGATATCAAGAGATAAATTGCAGAGCATTTCTATGTACAACATAATAAAAAATATTGAGCAACATTATTTTTTTTTTTAAAATAGAAATATTATTCATTGAATCTTAGGAAATTTGTATACTGGTAATATGACCAACTCGCCACATTGCTTGCGCATTAATTAAAAAAGAAAAATATTTTTAATTTAATGAATTTTGTTGCGATTAAAGCATTACAATATTAAAGTAATAAAACTTTTTGAGAATATCAGTGAGGTGTTTTTAGATATCGAAAACTAATAAATTACTTGTAGGAATTTATTTAAACATGTAAAATTACAAATTAAAGATGCTAATAAATCGCAAAAAATATTAAATGGCATTTAAAGGGTATTTTAAACTCCAACTATAATTATTCTAATTTATTTATTAACTGAACCTTTAATGTAAATTGAAAGTGATATTAAAATTCTCGAATTTTGAAATTAAAAAGCTCGGTAAATTTTAACCATACACCAGTTAAACGTTTTGTTTTATCTTTCACAACAAATAAAATCATAAATATAAACAAAGGGGAAAAAGAAACACATAAAAAAATTAAACAAAATCTGAATGCTTTCAGATTTATATTACGCCAAAAAAGGCGCGTTTTTTAACGCTTTGAGTGTTGTCTTTATTGATTAAATATCATGTTTTTCGAACTTAAACCTCATAAAATTCAATCCAAGAGCAATATCAAAAATATTTAAAAACAACATATCTTTAGAATTTCCGATAGACAGTCAGATGAAAAACGTTTTTTGTCCGTACTGTGTAGCCCCTGCTGGCTTTGAAGTCGTTGAATTGTTTAATCAAAAATTCGTTTAAGCTTTACAAAATATGAACGAGATAATAAAAGAAATTCGAAATTCAAAATTTGAGCTTCCAGGTGTCCATGTTGGGCTGGGTTTACGTTGTTCAAAATTTGATGGCTCTAGGTACCGTCGTTTTTTCACAGTGCGAGAAACATACATACATTCATGCAGATTCTTTATTACTTAATTTCTTTAAATATAATACAGGGCAATAATATTTGGTGGCAACAGTTTAAAAAGTGATTAGCCGTTTGTACTGAAACGTCACAGAATGCCATTTTGAGACTAACAGCCCTTCTGGCCTACCGCCCTTTGAACTGAAAATTATATTTCTTAATATTTCAAAACTGATGTCTTTAAATTTAAAAATCCCAGAACATTAAATTTTTTAAAGCATTTTTGAAATTGCAAGTATTTGTGTAAGACCACCGATTGCAGAAATAAAGGCCGGGTAAAGACGTTTACCGTCACTGTGTACGATAACAATCGTATATTATCAAACATTGTATATCTTAAATTTTTGGAGCCGTGCTGCGCCAAATATTTAGGGTAGTGTTAGACAGACCCATTAGGAAAGAAAAAAAATCAGATATTCCTTTTTAGCACCAACATGAATTTAATTTTTCTTCATACTTCATTAGAAAGAAACTCTATCTTGTGTACAGTAGTGGGGGTCGCTTAATGTGATCGCGATTAATTTTATCCTTTAGATGTTGTTATCGAACTGCTGATGTCCTTCCATTTGTATATGAAAATGTGGAAATTATTGTAATCAACTAATCAGTCAAACTCACTGTAATCGACTGGTCAGAAAAACGTATTGTAAACAGCTGATCGGTCAGTGCTATCATAATGTTATAGAATGCATTTTGTTTTAAAATAGAAGTAATGTCATCAAATAAAAAAAAACGGTTGAAACAGAGTATAAGAATAGCCCGAGGATAGAGAAGTGTAGACAACTATGATGTTATGAAGAGATGTTGAATCACAAGCATTCTGATTTTAATTTAAGGCAGCATCCTGAATCTTCAGTCAGAGAGATTCAGCTAAATCAAGTCTGAAAAGACAACAAAAAACTCTTTCAAGTATTCCAGTCTTTTAAAAAATGATTGAAAAAGGATGTTGGAGAACTAGATTTGTCTGTAAATAACAAGAATTGTGAAGAATTTTGAGCTTGTGTGGATATTAACGAAAAAACGCTAGTTGCAGCGTCACTGACAGAAGAAAATATCTGCCAGACGTTTTCAGAAAATAAATCTAAGAACATCTCAAGAAATGAACTTTCTGAAGGAGAAGATAAAATCTGTTAATTTCGTTCAAAAGCTGCAATGAAGGATGCTCTACGAGTATTAATATTAGGAATACAACAGAGATCAAATAATCTCAAAAAGCATTGCAGAAAGCATCGAAAAACTTTATGGTCTGATTAGGGAACAGAAGGACTATGGATTGAGAAATATTATGGAAACAAAATGAAAATTTTTTATCCAGAAACATCATAGATATGAACATTTTGAATATGTTTACAGATGAACGTTTGAGTAAGTTGCAGACATTTAATAAATTTTTTTCCTAATTACATACTTTGGAAATAAATAGTTATATTCATATTAAGTAATTTGAATTCAGTTAAAATTTTCAAAGATATATTGCTCATTTCTTAATATTATCATTTGGAGTAGGTTAGAATTTCGTTGCAGACACTTATTTAAGTGTTGACTGATTCGCAGTTTCAGGGCTTAAACATTCGTTGCAGCGTATTTAAAGACTGATAAAATTCACTCAAATATTATACACGAAACAAAAACTAAACAAAAAATATTGGAAATGAAATTAAAACATTATGTTTGTTATTTTATTCCCATTTGTAATCAACACCGAAATTAAAAATATATATCAATGTGTATTGCAAAAAATCGACAATAGTTTGACACATAAAAATGCCCACTCATGTATATCAGAACTCAGATAACAAAGAGAAAATTTGCACACATTCTGGTCAAAGTTGTTAGCCTTAATTACTCAGTCATTAACGAAACAACACTTTTTGATACAATTTTTTCTGCAGTATTTTTTTCAGAGCTTCCTTTCAGCTTTATTTACTTGTCTATTTTTTATGCTACCCATTCAAGCATTTGCATGTCGAGCCTTTTTAACGACCACTTGAATTTATAAAAAAAAAACGCAACACAAACGCAAAGTTGCTTAAGTTATATGCTTCAATAGATGTACGTTTTTTATTCAACTACCCTAACTTCGTAATATTTTCAGGTTTTTTATTGATTGTATTCGCTAGAACTTTCTAATTAATTCTTAATTACTGCAGTATTTTCCCCTGATATTAAATTAATTTTATAGGAATGATTTCAAAACTGTGCTATCCTTTAAATATATATATTCAGCGGATTGACCCTTTTCCATGAAATATTGTTTTGACAATGTTTCGTAACATCTGATTAATTCTTTTTAAAAATATATTTATTTATACTGAATAGTTAAAAAGCTATAACGTTTCAATTATTCACTATAGGACTTCATTCAAAACATAGTATTTGAATGCTGAACCTATGTAAATTGATTGCTTAGAAGACTTCAGCTGCAGTATAAGTAATTGCTTTTGTAATTATTGTTGGAAAGGGATATTTTACTGCATGTAATTTAGGTTCTGCATAAAATGTTCTGGCAGTCAGATACACAGATGTATCTTAAGTGATTAGTCGTCTATCAGAACCCTGTATTTCGTAAAGTATTGCTATGAAAAATGAGTCTACTGAAATGAAAAAGAACTTTCCGTATGACCACTAGTTTTATTAAAGATACTTTTGTTATATGACATGTATCCAAGCTGTACTTTAATTTGCTTGCACATTTTTAAGTATTTCCTTACTGATGGATATTAAACAACTGTAACGATCATATCTGAGTTTATCTGTTGATACCAAGAGCGGGACATACAAGCTCGGCTTATAACATTTCCTCAAAGAAAAGTATGTAAGTATGATAGGGAGATTTTGACTGCCATCTGAACAATGCTAAATCTCTTTCTCATATTCACTAATTTAATAATATAGGAACTCATTAATCAGGTAGTAGTGTTCCTCACTGGTAGAACCATCAAGATAGAACATACCCGTCTTTGTGATCTTGAAGGAAAAAAGATTGCACACATATTTGCCTGAGAAATAATTCAGAAGGCGTTTAGTTTTACTAAATTTTTCGTTTGTTGGACGAGAGCATAACAACTCTCTGTGCTCCATATTGGAATATTGTGTCCACCAAAGGCTGAGCTGTAAAATCTTTTAAGTAATTTGTTGCGGCAAAGTAAGGTCGCAGTTGGCGGACATTGCTGAATTTAGCTGGCTACGTGCTCAGCTTCAAGTTTGGTTAGAAACTCTTAGCTGATTAGCGAAGAAACGAATGTTCTTGAACTACTGCAATATGCACGACTAGTTTAGTAGATTTGTACTTCACCATTTCTGAAAAGTGCATTTTTTATTCAAAATATACTCACCTACGTCCAAAACCTTATTTACTCTTTTTGAGAAGCAAATGACCTTTTAAAAAACTGAAATAAAGTTTTATTTTCTTAAAATATTTATGTAATATATCATTTAGTATTAGTTAATTTGTAATACCTTATCTACAAGTATTCTCTTATTATGACTGTTTAATTATATCCCGATATAAGTTTAGATAGCTGTTGTCTATATCTAGAAATGATTTAACAGAAAGTTAAGTGTCATTTTTAAATAAGTTTTTATTCACCTATTTATTTGTTCCCCCAAAACAGAGCATCGAAAGAAATAATTGTAATTTGCATACTTTATTTTTATTTGAAAAAATTAACTTATGGAAAAAGTCATAAGCTAAAATGTTTCCACTTTTTTCAGGAAATTAACATTGTGTATTGGGCGGAAAAAATTTAAACTCTTTTGAAAACGAAGGTATATTTTCTTTATTCTGTTGATATTTAACGTCATATAAAGTCATAAATAAATACATTTGGGCTCTGGATTTAATTTGCTGATTAAAGACATTTAAGATGCATTATTATTCGAAGAGTTACATTTTCTTTTTTAACTATCATGCACCGCTGAAACCTATAAGCATTCATGACAACTGATATTTATTATCAGCAGTAAGTCACTAGTGAGCCTTTCATACATATGAATATAATGATAATGATTTCTTTTAAAATTAGTTATAAATGTTCTAATATCAAGTATTAATGTTTGTTAAGAAATTGCAAGAAATAATAAAAAACCGTTTCCTTCAGCTGAATTTATTTTACCCCCAAACGAGTTTTATTTTAAATTCAAGAGGTTTAGCGAGGAAGCTAATCAAAAATCATGTGATTTGTTTTATGAAACATTTTTCGACAAAAACTGAATTGTTTAACAACATATAAGGGAAAATATAGAAAAAAGTTTCCGTTTCATTTCTTTAAACGTTTTGGAAACTCACTGCGCAGATATATTTCTTGACTGTGGTGTTAATATTTGAAATTAAATGAGATTTAATCCAAAATTTGGGATAATATACTTTTTGAAAGCATTCAAGGCGTTGATTGAAGAAGTGAGCGAAAACCAAAATTTCACCGTTAGTAGCACAGGTGCCGAAGAATCAATCCTGAAAAATATTTCAATCCTGTTAATCCTAGAAATTATTTATATGTTGGTAAGTTTTCTGCTTAAGGCGGAATAAATAAAAAAATAATAATGCACATATTATCATATTTGGTGTTCATTACAATTACAATTACTGCGCTATCGTTAACCATACGGAAATCTAAACTTAAAATTACGCAATCAAATTCTACACTGGGTTATCCCTACTGAATTAAGAAAGAATAAGGAGCTGAACAACTGATTTGAGGAAGATATTACTACGGATTTTGTATTTATTTAGCTATTTTAACAGAATTGTAATTTAAATTGTTTTTTTTCCCATGCAACGCAGCGCGTTACGAATTTGAAGAAAAAGCTAAACAGGAAGAATAAAAATACAAGAGCGCGTGCATTTAATATTTAATAAATAAATATCTCGTAA
Source organism: Stegodyphus mimosarum (assembly GCA_000611955.2). Classification (NCBI taxonomy): domain Eukaryota; kingdom Metazoa; phylum Arthropoda; class Arachnida; order Araneae; family Eresidae; genus Stegodyphus; species Stegodyphus mimosarum. Next base: position 10,435 of record KK121804.1, read on the forward strand.
TTGCGGTTGCCATCAAGAAAAATCGAGAAAATAGATTTTACCAGAATGTTCTAGTGAATAGTTAAAAATCTTATAAAAGCCGAATTAAAACACCTCAGCTCAGTTAAGTTGTTTTAAGCGAACTGGTATTGTTTACTTAATGCTGTTATTGATTGTAATGAATTTGCTGTGAGATTGGATTAACATTCTCTGTTTTGAATTCAGTTCTGTTTAACGTTTGAGATATTGTGATAATGTACGAATATCTCTAAAGAAATATTTCAGTATTTTGTTTTATTTCTTGTGAAAAGAATAAATTTTATTAACTTTTTAACGGCTTGTGCATACAATCCATATTAATTATTTTGCAAACAAAATTAGATTACACATCTGGCAACATAATTTTTAAAATGTGCATCGCTTGTGCAGTGTTGTATATCAGCATTTTATACATAAAATCTTATTCGTCTATTAAAGAAGTACCTAAAAAGTTTCTATTTCATTTTTGGTAAACTGGTAGAATTCTCTAGGTATCGCGCTTTAAAAAAGAATGTAGAATTTTGAAAAGCCCTGTAGAGATGATTTAATACATTTTCTCTTTTGGCGTAGACATGTGTGCTGATTTTTGCACCTTTCAAAACTTTTCTTAAGGAATAAAATACGGATTAGAAAAAGTAAGTTTTTGGCTAAATCCAAGCGCTTCCCGGAAAACAAATAAATTGCTGAATTTCAGTATTTCAGGTTGATGTGATTTCACAATGGCTAAAATCTTTGTCACTCAAGATTTAAAGCCTGGAAGAGAAGTCTGTGTCAAACAGAAGCGTCTAAAATTTTCTGAGTTCTTTTTCATGTACAAGTAGCTTTCCTGTTTTTTTCTTTTCTTAATGATTTTTAAACGAGGAATGCTTGCGTTTGCTTACTGTATAAGAATCTCTTATATTGCATTGACATTCTTCTATCAGCCTTCTAAAGTAATTCGTAACAGGAATTTTGGTTGCTGATACTTTTATTTTGATTTGATATATGAAAATAAGCAATAGAAGACTTAAATAAGTGCAGTATTTTTTATTTTATCAAATACTGCATAAGAAAATCGGGTTGTGCTGTTATGGCTGAGGGAGACACTCAGATTAAAAATCTTATGCATACACCACATCCCTTCCTTGTACGGAATATTAAATTCTACACATTTTTTCCCGCATTTCATCGAAACGTATTCCCTCGAGTTTCATTAGAGATATATCTGTCATTCAATTAACTCAATTCTCACTTAAGGCAAAAATATAAAAACCTCAAACTAGTTTTTTAAATTGATAAATATAGAAAAATGTAAAACATAAATGCAGTTAAAACAGTTTAAAGAACAACTTTTGCAAAAACAAGCTATTCGGCCAGCGGGCAAGAAGGCAGATTTTTTGGCGCACAAAACTGAAAGTTTACTTTGGTCTCATTGGGCAAAAAGACACTGAAGGCGTACAACCTGACTCAATTTGTTGTGGACGCTATGCTGAGTCAATATATGGGATAATTTAATAACTTAAATAATAATTACAAAATGGATTAAGCATAATTTAATTCGCAATAATAAAAGGAGACGTTGTCTTTGTTGTTGGGAAGCTTAGTTTCAAATGTAAACAGATATGGCTGCAATGGTAAGAAAAGTTAGGCTTAGCCGCAGTTAAACAACTGTTAAATTGCTCTATAATTCTACAGTTATTGCATGCAGGTTAACTAAAGAAATAAAAGCCTTAGTTGGAAGATAAGAACATCATAATTCAATCATTTTTAAAGCAATAAATGCGCAATTTATTAACATATAAGAATAAAAATAACTGAGCTCACCGAGTCGAGTATATACATACTTTTGTCGCGACCGATTGATACCAAAAACGGAGGTGCACAACTATATATTATAGCAGTTCTATATACAAAATTTTAATGTTCTTCTATTTATTTATTGGTTCTCGTTTTTGAGTTATGTGATACATATATACGTACATATGTATGTACGCCATGAAAAAATCTCTATGTATGTACAGACATCTAAGTATGTACAGACGCCATGAAAAAATCTCTTCTGAATCCATTTAAAATAAGTTTTATAAGTCCTCAGGGGAAACAGAGTCCTTTATTCTGTCCTTACATTCGGATGACAAGTAAAAAAAAAACATTAAATTGCATTCGACAGGGGTCAAAATGGATATTTTCGTTGAAATATGGTACCAGGAAGTTTTCCGATTACAACATTTCCTTTACTTCCTTTACTTTCAATTCCTTTACTTTAAAGGAAGTAAAAAGAAAATAAATAATTTCAGATAAAATTGAGGTACTTATGAAATACTGCTAGAGTTATTTTAACGAAAGTTAGCAAAGAGATGAATATGCGGTTTTGAAAAATATTATATTACACCTTTTTTTATTTAACTTTGATTTCTCTATTTATTTATTGGTTTGTTTATTTATTCATCTGCTTTATTAAGTCTTGAAATTTATTTTTGACATCCTTTATAATATTTTTAAAAATTTTTGCATTAAAAAGCATTTGCAATGATAATATAATATTCCGCGGGAAAAGTTCAGAATTCGACAAGAATTTTTTTATCTACTATTCAATGTTTCTCCCACGTTCTTTTCAGCTGTCAAACTAATTATCGCAAGATGTCGCCCTTTATGACATCAGATGATTGTCCAAATGAAGCTTTTTCCGAAGTTTTGAATTGATTAACCGAATTTCGGTGTCTTTCAAATGCTTAAATAAATCAGTTGGGTATTTTTTGTATCAAAGTTGTCATTACAGTTGCTAATAATAAAAAATTTTAAACTCAAAAGATTTAAATCTACAGTATTATCAACGATTTTAAATAAAGAGTCATTCAGATTTCTAAATAAAACAAAAATTTAAAGGAATTTAATGAAACTTTAATAACTGGATATGTCGGAAAACCTTGAAGCGGATGACAGATGTATCATCATTGCTACGCGGATTAGAAAGAATAATTTTCCTTGTTCAGAGGCAATGGTTTGGTCTCTCTATTAATGTTAAGCATTCTACATATTAAAATATACAAATGAAATGTACAAAACTTTCTTTAATTACACGATTTGAATTAAATGCATAAAGTTAAAAAATAAATTTTAATTGTAGTTATAACTTTGATCATACATAATTAAATATAAAATAATTATATGTGGAATAGGTACTTACTGTCCAGGGGCTTGAAATAACTAATCCAATTTATGAAAAACTCGAAAATTTAACGGAAACCTAAATATTTGCTACAATCTACAAAGTGATTATATTCATAGAAGGAAATACATGAGAGTATTTACAGATGGGAAGAGAAATAACCGTCTTTTACATTCAAGCATCTTTCAATCGCCCCATTGTCTTAACGGCGGAATCGTCTGTGTTCTTTCATCGGAAGTAAAAGATTTGTTTTCATAGCTTGCCGCGTTATCCGATTATTATCGACGATACCATCCTACATATATATAACTCACTGTTCTCGAGGATCTCTTATCCAGACATTCAAGAATTATATTGAACAAAATAGATTTTCTAGGAACTATAAAGGTGTAGTTTAACCACCAATAGTTAGTCTCTGATTATTTCTAAAACTTCCTCTCCAGTGTGAACACTGAAGTTTTTCCTTTATCGTTTACTGGAAACGCTCTGACCTTCTTTGTATCTTATGGCTGCTTATGTGCCATGTAATATTTACAAAACGAGAGTCTGTTGCAAGATCTTACCAAAACATAAACTAAACCTCCGTATTTCGGAAAAACTGACTTCCCGTTTTGGCTTATAAATTGATTTTCCTGCCTTTGTGAAGAAGCATCATTAGGATCAACTTATCTTGGGTAGACATGTAATAGTGACATATATATACATGACATATATAAAAATTACAGCATATATTTCACTTTACTGTTTGACAATTCTGATTTAAAATACACATTATTAGTAGCTTCACGATGTGATTATTATTGAACGTTACCAAAACTATTACAATAGTTAAAAATAATTTTTTCTTTTTTCAGTGCTGTTAATTAAAATCATGTAACTTCTGTAAGAGTTTTCATTTATGTTTTATATGAATGGGTGTTTTAAACATTTAAACATTTTTAACTGACGAGATGTTTATAAAAAGTTTGAGACGGTTAAAATTTTAACGATAGCCCAAAAGGGTTTGTGAAGATTTTAGGTTCGCGCTGATTTCGCTGTGTACCAGTCTACCATTGCACTCATTCCTGTTAACACATTTTTTTTTGCACTTTAAGCTTTATTATTAAGCACCATTTTCTTCGCATTTACGTCATACACAATTCAATAGAAAAATCGCGAAAAAATTTAAGGCAGTGCAGCGGCATATGTTTAGAGTTTCCGATGCAGTTCTAAGGGAAATATATTTTTCTATTTTTAGCCTAAAGGGCGGTAGCCTAGAAAGGCTATTAGCCTCGAAACGGCATTTTGTGCCGAATCAGTATAAACGGCTGTATCACTTTTCAATTGTTACCACCAAATATTATCGCCATGTATTGTCTTTAAAGAAATTAAATAGTGAAGAATATGCATGAATGTATGTATGCTTCTTGCATTATAAAGAACGAAGGCACCTAGAGCAATCAAAATTTGAATAATGCAATCCTCCGCCCGAACAAGAGCACCTAGCCGCCCGAACAAATTTATTTCATAACTTATTTCATATTTTGTAAAACGTTAACAAATTTTTGATTAACAAACTGAAGGATTTGAAAGCGAGCAATGTGTACACTGTACGGAAAATAACATTTTTTTGATTTGCAGCGCGCGAGACTGTCTGTCAGAAGTTCTAAAACTATGTTGTTTTTAAATATTTTGTAATACTGCTGTTGAATTGAATTTTATGTGGTTTAAGTGCGAAAAATATGATATTTAATAAATAAAGGTAACACACAAAACGTTATAAAACGCCCCTTTGGGCGTAATATAAAATATGAAAGATTTCAGATTATTTTCGGTCATTTTTTCATTTATCATATCAATATTCAGTTTTCGCAGTAAGATGGCTTGCAAAACATTTTTTGTCTTTTCATTATTAACGCTTTTTGTGTTAGTTTTATTTATTAAATATTGCGTTCTTCGTACTGACGCCAAATAAAATTCAGTTCAGCAAAATCACAAAATATTTAAAAACAACATACCTTTAGAATTTTCGATAAACAGTTTAGCGCGATGAAGATAAAAATATTTTTTTCTGAACGGTATTGCCACAGATCGCTTTCAAATAGTTGAATTTGTTAAAGAATAATTCATTAACAAATTAACATTAATTAATTATAATTACAACATTAATAACATTAATCAATTATAATTATAACATAATTAATTAATTATAACATTAATTAATAACATTGATTAATTATTAGAGATTTATAAAATATGAAATACGAAATTCGAAATCCGATATTCGGGCTTTCAAGTACACACATTCGGATGGAGGATTATGGTGGCTATAGGTGCCGTCGTTTTTTTTTTTTTTTTGGGGGGGGGGGGGGGG
>KK121804.1:16233-59277 GCA_000611955.2 Stegodyphus mimosarum
TTTTTTTTTTTTTTTGTGGGGGGGGGAGTGTGAGGATCATGCATACAGGCACATGAAGAATTTTCATTATTTAGTTTGATTCAAAATGATACAGAGCGATAATATTTGGTGGCAACAATCTGAAAAGTGCTACAACCATTTACAGTGGACGACACAAAATCTCATTTCTAGACCAATAGTCCATTCGCTAGCTATCACTCTTTTGGGCTGGAAAGGCCGTTTAGAGTATTGTTTACCTACACAATTTTGAAATACAGTTGCATTTTAAACATAGTTGCAGTTTGGGGCTTATTCACACTTGCAATTCTACTGTTTAAGCAATTCTTAATGTTATGCGCTAAAATTTATACAAAGAAAGTTATAGTTTCTTATAGTTATAGAAAGTTTCTTCGTAGTTATAATAAACAAAATGATTCACAAATTTCAAACAGAAAGGTAAATCAATTGAAATTTTTCTAAAGTAACTTGACTGTTAATGCTTTAATTAATAATTTAAAATATTTTTTTGAAATATTCGAGCTTAAAGATTTTAGAAAGTTTATATTAGTGAATTAAAATAAACTACAAATAATGTATAACTGTTCTAATAGAAAATAAGATTTTCGAAATTAAGAATAAAACTACTTTTTTAAAAATAAGCACTTTATTGGTTTTGTGTTTGTAAAGTTAAATAGTTCGCAGTATACAGTAGTATGCATTTTATGAGCAAATTTTCTATTAATTCTATGTGAACACATGTACACTGCGGAAAAAAAAGAAAAAAAGGGGGGTATCTCCTTTTCTACCCGGCCGATTGACCGAATTCAACTTGCGTCTTTAATGTCTCGAAAGCGCGACTTAGGATGTATATTAGATTTATATAGAGCATTTTTCTAATATAGGTATTTTGACCAGAAATAGGACTTTTTCTGAAATGACATGCCAATTGTTTTCCATATTTCGATTCTACGACTCAAATTATGCAAAACTGCCATTGTAAAAATCGCACAGGTAGTTTTTAAAAAATTAACTCTCAAAATTTTAGCTCCCTCATATTAATACTTACCTGATTCTTCCTTCCAGAATTCGAAATTTCGGCTTAATCCAAATATAATTAGCACATTATTTATGATTTATTTTAAAATATTTTTTATAAATGTTTCGAAAAACTTTTTGTAACCTATAAAAGTTTTAGCATCATCTTAAAGTGCATGTATTCCTAGCTACACCTGCAATTTTTTTTTGTTATGAATGGCGACTACTAAGGCCAAAGGTGGGGACCATTTTATTGTGGAGGTCCCTAACAGGCGGCCACCGCTACCTCGTATGAAGGGACAGACAATTTTACATACATGCGTTATCCGGGATTCAGTATCGCAGTCTGGCTTCCGTAACGACTATACCGTGTGGGGGGCCACCTGCAAAAAGTTAGAATTTTATATTCAAAATTTTCTAAGACATACATGAATTTACATATTGACTTGTTTAGAATTTGGCATGTATAGTATAAGCGATAATAACGCCAAATGTGGTTTACGCATTTTGTTAAAATTATTTGAACGTATGAATGATGACTTCCCCCCCTCGCGTAAAATGAAATAAAGGGAAAGGAAATAGGTTGCTACAAATTAAATTAAATTTTCCAAGTAAATTATTCTTGTCGCAAACTGAAAAAAAATGCGCCAAGATAAATATTTTAATTTCTCCGTAAATTTCGCACCAAATTTTACAAAATCTAATATTTAGGCATAATTTGAGTGGTAGAATCGAAATATGGGAAAACAAGTGACATGTTGCTTCAGAAAAAAGTCCGTTGTGTCAAAATACCTATATTAGCAAAATGCTATGTATAAATCTGATATTTATCCTGAGTCGAGCTTTCAAGAGACTTGAAAAACATAACTTGAATTTCATCAACAATCGTCCCAGTGGAACGGGAGAAGTGACTCTTTTTTTTTTTTTCGCAATGCACATAATAGCACATTTTACCATTTTAATAAACATCATTGCACATTTTGAAAATTTATTAAAGTATTAAATAGATCGATAGATTCCATAGACATAAAATAAGTATTTATAAATATTTATTCATCAGAAGCTGGTATTATGCGTTAGAAAAATGGAAAGGCAATGATATTAAACCATGGATGCCCGATGACTATTATTTACTTCAAACATGGAATTAAATTATTGCTGAAGAAGTCAGAAATATTACCTAATACACATTGAATGAAAGCAGTATCAGCGAGACTAGTTTTACAGAGATGTTTGCATATCATTCGAGATTATCGATATAAGGATTTTCAATACCTTCTGTACTACTGCTTCAATACCTACTGTTTAGTCCAACTACTTTGCATACTAAGGACTGCGGCAAGCACGGCAAATCAATAAGATTAAGGGACTTAGAATCCTAAGTAGAATACTTTATCTAACTACTCAGTATTTTAAAGTTTAGCTTTAACGTATTATAATTCTGAATTCACTGACTTTATCACCATTCGGTAATAAAATGATTAAAAATTATAATATATTTTTTTTTTGAAATCGCTCAAATTTCTAGGTATCATATTTCAACGAAAATATCCATTTAGACAGCTCTCGAATTCATATGAGCGATGTTTCTGTCTGATATCTGTACATACAGGCATAATAAAGAATACTTTTTCCCAAACTCTCTAAACTAAACTTGGCGGCAGAAACAGCCTTTAGAGAGCTATGGCCGGCAGTGCTTTGATATCTGCTTTCTAGACCGTGAGCTTTGGGTTGCTTGTGCATCTTTGCACGCACAAGTGGTCAGCTTGTCGCAGGATCCCCGCTGTTTAGTCCCCAAGCGAACTTTGTACTCATTTTATCGACCTGCCTCAATGGCTGAAAGGCTGAGTCAACCTCGCCAAGCCCGAGGATCGAACCCCAAACCTGTGGTGTTGCTGCGCTACGCTCTAGCCACGTCTTCCCCAAACACATTTAAAATGGATTCAGAACAGATTCTTTTGCATGGCGTCGTATGTACGTATGTATGTAGCTCCCATAACTAAAAAATGAATAGCCTCAGAATGTTGAAATTTTGAACTTGGGACTGCTATAACATGAAGTTGCGCACCTCCGTTTTCGGTTGCAATCGGTCGAACCAAAGATGTATTGTAAAGTAAACGTATATATATATATATATATATATATCCTGTATATATAAATAATAAATATATATATCCTGTATATATACATTAACTCTGTTACCCGGCTCGGGGAGCTGAGATTTTTATTTCTTATGTATTGTTAAATTGTGCATTTTTTGCTGTAAGAGTGATTGAATTATGTTGTTCTTATCTTCCGATTAAGGTTTTTATGCTTTTAGTTAATCTGCATGGAATAGTTGTAGAATTATCAACAATTTAAAAGTTGTTTAACTGCGGCTAAGCCTAATTTTTTTATCATAGCAGCCATATTTGTTTACATTTGAAACTTAGGAGAATTGTGAATTAAGTCTTTGTGTACCTTCAGTGTCTTTTTTGCCGAGTAGGACCAAAAGGAAACTTTCAGTTCTGAAAAACCGGCTTTCTTGCCTGCTGCCGAATTGCCTATTTTTGCGTAGATTGCGTACTGTCATTTTAACTGTAAAAAAATTTAAATTGTTTGTTTATGCTTCTCTATATGTTTCAATTTTTAATATAGATATTTTGAGATTTTATGTATTTTTGCCTTGCTGCGAAGTGAAAACTGAATTAATTGAATGAGAAATATATCTCGAATGAAATTCGAGGAAATAAGCGTTTCGTATTAGCAGCAAATATTGTCGCCAGTCTGTCTTGGACAGAGGAGAATGTTTACGAGTGGCTCATGCGCGTTAAGTAAGCAGCGCTGAATCGCATGTGAAAAAATGTTTCTTTTTTATTTGTTTAATTTCTTTAATACATCGTTTAAGATTTATCATAATATTTGAACAGAACATGTGGCAATGATTAGATAATATTTCAGCTGATATAATTTTTGTACATTCTGACTTACTACCGCCATTGTGTCGTTATGGTAAATAAATATACCTAATTTTAAAGAGCGCATTTATTCTATTGTGATTTATGCGCTATCAACGAAGATTTAACTCAATAAGTTTAAATGAAATGCAGGAAAAAATGCCTATAATTTACATTTCCGTTCAACTAAGTCAAACGGTATGCCCATCAGACTTTTTTAAACTGTATTTGGTGTTTTATGTTTTTTTGCATTTTACAAATTTAAAATATTTTTATTTCAGTTTTTAAATAATTTTGCCTTTCAACGAAGTAAGAACTAAATTAATTGAGTGAGAAATATATTTGTAATGAAATTCGAGGAAATAAGTATAAATGAAATGCAGCAAAAATGTGCATGATTTGATAGACCTTAAGAGGAAGTCATGTAATGTTTACATCAGATTTTTTAACTTTACATTTAAAGAATGATAAACTAGAATGATGTTAATTTGAGTGCAAAGTTTATGAATAAGAGTGAATGCATTAAAAATAATGAACTGCCTAAATGAACCAGTTTAATTATGAATGCTATAAAATAATCATTTGCTGAATTCAAAACACTTTCATATGTATTTAAAGATATTTTACTCAGATTAATTTTAATAATTGTTAGTTAAATGTAATGAACGCGTTGATAAAAAATACTGAGCGTTTCAAAAGTTATTAAACTGCTAACAATTATAGATATAGTTAGTTAGCATTCTTTACGAAACGTATTGAAAAACGACCTGTAGGTTATTTTGACTCAAGATGATACATCCTGTCTGAAACATTTCTTCAAGTTTTCTAGATTATACTAATGAGCTCGAATTTAAAAGTCATTTCGCTATAAAGTGTTGTTTTTCTTATACGTGAGAACTATCAAATTTTGAAATGGCCTTTCAACAGCAAACTCTGTCGCTGACAATTAATAAAGAGTTGTCTCAAACATCTGCAGTGCGTAGATAAGTCATTAAGATTTCGCTTCAGTAATTATTTCATAATTAATTAAGAATCATTTTAACAATACATTTCGTTTCGAGGTATACCTTCAATATCTATGAGAAATATTCAGTACGTAAACATTTGTTTAAAACATGGATTCCTATTTCAGATTCTTGTTAATTAAAATTTGCCCCTTAGCTATTCATTATTACTGTGTTTTCCATATTGTGTAATTTCAAAGCTTCAGATACTATTCTTTTTGATAAGTGGTATTTGTTATTTAGGTTTTATGCACCGTGAAAGTACCTTAAAACATAATTGACCATTAAGAAGCTAATAAATTAGTATTTGTATTACTTATAACTATGCTATTAACTTTATACCAGAAATTATGTAATGTAAAAAATGCAGTAAAAATGAGAGTTCTCATTCAGAAAAAATGAAAATAAAATTAGTGATGTAAATAATTTAAAACAAACTGCTGGTATTCGGTTAGTATCTGCAATATCTGGTATAGTTATCTGCAATCAAATAAAACCAGAGTGCTCCTTTCTTATTACTGAAAATAGGAAATTACTTGTTTCACGCACTTTGTAACCTATACGTCCTGCTCTTACGGGATGCATTTTGAACCAATGTAGAAGTCTCAGGACAAAAGCCTCAGTTCATATTTAGCTTTTTAAAATAATTATTTAAGTGTTCCGCCCTAAGACACTTCCCGGAAGGGAGCGATGCTTTCGAGGAGGACTTTCAAAGGCAAACTGGCTCGTATTAACACGTTACAAGTGGGGAAAACCACGAAAACACCCATACAGCCAGCCCGCTCGCGAGATTTGTATTCCGTTACAGAACTACCAGCGTTTAGGAACTTTACCGTGCGGCTGCTAGTGGGCCCATATTTAGTTTAAAAAGAACAGAAACATCTTGTAATTAATTATAATTAATCTTGTTTCCACATTCATTTTCTGATGCCTATAAAAAGAGAAAATAATTTCAAAGTGTTTTATTAAAAATAAATAAGGATTAATATTTATGTTGCAGAATAGAATGACAGCGTGTTTAGTATGATTAAAACTTTCGGCAAAACCTGTTGTTCAGCATCTTATTCTGAATATCAAAATCATTAATATTTAGTGATACTTTTTAAAATATTCATTTAAACTTTCATAAAAGCTACGTTTCCACAAGTCAGATTCCGTTGCTTTTCTCAATACATTCTGAGGATTTATCTATCTGTTTTTTACTATTAGTTAATCTTGAGTTAAGCAAGTATTCTATTCTCCTTTTTCATAAACGCTTTCCATGTCAGAATGTAAATGAGATAGCGAGCGTTTGTTTAGATTCAGAGAGAAAGTTGATTTTAGAGCAGTTTTGCCTAGTTGAGGTCAAGTTGCTACTGTGACTAAATAATAATTGATTCTCTGGCGTTGAGTGCTTCTAGCTATTAGGCTTGTCTGTCCGATTTTCTAAAAACCAGAGCCGTCCTGTGAGTTACGTAATCCTGTGAGCCGTTAGGCTAATGTCGCTCCATTTAATTCAACATTACTTATTTAAGTTAAGCCAGAAGTGTGGGATTATGCAAGCCCAAGAAGGGCCGTCTATGTGGATTTTTGTCGTTGAATAAAACAGCCTTATACATCTTACTTCTATTTTTCTTCTGACTTCGTGTTTGTATCATAAAACTTGAAGATAATTCTTTTACAGTCTTTTTAGAGCTCGTTAGTGTATTCTTTCTAAGCATACTAGATGCTATAACATTTTTAAAGCTGGGTGATAGAAAAATGGAATAGATACTAATATCTGTAGAGATTAGACAAAATCTTCGGTAATTCAGGATTTTAATAGTTGTGCCATTCCATTCCATTTAAAATTTTCTTAGAATGCATAAGCCAAATTAGAAAGTTTTTCTCCTTTCTAACATAGCCGTTATTAAGCATGTAAACATTTTGCAATAGAAAGAGAACTCTTTTTCTTTGCTTTTATCCTAGCAAAATGTTATTATTATTAACTTAATCCATTAATTATTAACATAATCAGTTATATTACGTTTAATGGTCAGCATTAAAAGTAATATAAATAAATATTTTATACTAATTCTACATTTTAATGAAAGAAGTTCAGCTATAGTTCCTTTGGCAAAATTTAAATTGCTATAAAATTTAACTTAATTCACCGAGAAGAAATCTTAATGTTTAAAAACAAAAAATCTGAAGTGTACACCACATGACTTCCTTGTACGGAATATTCAATTATACGCAAGAATATTTTTCTGCATTTCATTTAAATATATTTAATTAGCAGTTAACGAATTTTGAATTAAATCTACTTCGTCGATAGCGGATAAACCACAATAGAATAAATGCACTCTTTAAAGTTCGCTATATTTATTTAGCATAGCCACACCTCGGAGCTAGATTCACTTAACAGTGTTACAAAATATTTTCATTAAAAATTGAAAGATATAGAAAAACATAAAACACCAAGTACAGTAAAAGCAATTAAAAAACATTTTTTATAATTAAAGTTACAATTTGTACGCAAAAACCAGCTAATCACTTAAATGATAATTCTAGAATGAATCAAACATAATTTAATTCGCAATAATGAAAGAAGACGACACTTTGTTGTTGCGAAGCTTAGTTTCCCTAGATTGGCAACGAATTCTGCTAAGCTTTAAATGTAAGCAAATATGGCCGCTATCATAACCAAAAGTTAGGCTTAGCCGCACTTAAAAATCTTTTAAATTGTTCATAATTCCCCAATTATTGCATGCAAGTTAACTAAGGGCATAAAACTCGTAATCGAAAGACAAGAACAACTTAATTCAATCATTTTTAAAGCAAAATATATATATATATATATATGCTTGTTTATCATTTAGTTTACACTTTTATTTGCAATGGGTTCGAACAAAGCAGAATGGCTGCTCAAATTTGCTCTAGGCTTAGGTTTTCATTCTTTGTGATCGAATCTGCATATTTAGTGGCGTAGAATTATTATCAATAAGGACCATCTACAACACATTTCGAAAGCTCAGTATATTCTTCATAAATAAAAATTTGTTTATTCCTAAATTTCAGTCAATACTTTCCATTATTGACTCAATATGTTTGTCCTGCAGCTACTCTAGTGTCAATATTTTGCTGCTTCTAACATTTGTTTTACCTTTAATGATTGAAAAGGGGGTGCAATGCCGATTTATCATACTTCTGTGAATTCCGGTTCTGATCCCCCATGGGCATTAGCCTTGTCGATTGAAAAACTACCAATGTGAATTTGGAAACGAGCCTCTTGGAGGAAGAACAAACATTCAGAGATTTAGAAGTCCTTCCCCTTAGGGTACTTAAAAAGAAAGAATGAAACTAAGAAATAGGGAATAATCACGTAAAAAAAGGGAAATGCACCACCGAGGATTCCCTGCCACCTATTTATCGATCCTAAAGTATAGAGAAAGTAACACTTCTACATATTTTATCAGACAAAAGGTTGCACTTAGGAAGAAGAAAACCGCATAGAAGGAAGAAACGAAGTGAAATCAATTTATCTCCTTTCTTTTCGGGCCGATCGAGGCGCCCTCTGATGGCCACACACCCTGAATATTTCCTTATCAATGGACGCGTCTCGAATTCCATAAATTGCATCCTTTATGTCGAGATGTTCTTTACTTATTTGCTTCTTTTTGCCTGTCTTTTGGCGAAACATAAAAGATGGTCTTATCTTGTCGTTGGTTTGTCGAAGATTCCAAGATAGTTGTTTGATTGCTTTCTCTTCCTTTTAACATGCATATAAATTAATCATTTTTTTAGAGCGTGCGTGTTCTTTGTTTTATTGCGTTCTCGCTTTCTGCATTATTTTGATCTTCCGTAGAGCTTTCGATTATTGGTTTGCGGCGGAAAGTTTATTTTTCAGCGACTAGTATGCAACTTTTGCCTCAAACATTCATTATGTTTACTTTATTGCTCTGACACGATTAATGTTTGAGCGGTATAATAGTTACCAGTTTAAATGCCTGACAATTCTTTTTGATTATACAATAAATATTGGATAGCTCTTAAATACTCGGACTTAATTTTTGGATTGGATGTCTCAATAATATATTCGATTTTATCCTTATATTAGGCAAAATTTTGGCATAGTTCAATAGTCATCTACAGTTCCGTTGATTGCAATTTTAAGGCGATAAGTTGCATAGAAATTTCAAAGTTGCCACTGACACAATCTATAAAGATTTTGCTTATCGGGAAAAATAGTGGAAAATTGTTTGCTTATCCTGTAATCCAGTCTCATTTTTCTATGATAGAAGATTTACAGTAGGTAATAACAACGTAGAAGCAAAGAAAGGCAGTTTAGGATAGGATAGACAACTGAAAATTGAGAGTCCTCTTCTGTGCGCCAAGAACGAAAAACATTTCATTCTAAAAGTTTCTAACTCCAATTTGGCAAACCATGGATGCTGCGCCCAGGGACAGATGTCCCCCCTTGCCCCACCCTAGCTACGCCAATGAGACAGTACATATATATATATTTTTTAAAACAAGATTTTCATGCCAGTTTCCTGGTAAAACTGGGAGATTCTGTAGAAATGATTTTGTGGTTGTCACTTGTGAAGAGTTCTTGCTGTGCGTTGTATGTATGCTAATTTGTCGTTAGTTGCTAGTTATAAAGCTCAAATTTCAACGTGGATTAGAAAGCTAGATGAAGAGAGAAATACCATTAACTGTCTGACAAACGTTCACTAATGAAATTTGTGTCAGATTGTATGAAAGTTGCCAGCAAGAATCTCATACTACTTCAACGAGTAGAAAACAATCCTAAATTCTTGAGAAAAAATAATCATCTTTAATAAATCAAAATAAATTATAATCCTCATTCAAAGTAGTCTAATTTATGGAAGCAAAGTGACGCACCACCTTTAGAAAATTGCTGAAATGTTTTTCCTTTCTGAAATGTGAAATTAATGTTAGTTGAATCTTTTAATACCAATGAAATAGCACTGCATCATTAGTTTCCATAGAAACAAATTATACATGGAAATAACTATACTAATGTTTTGCTTCAATTATAGAAACCAATCCGCAAAAGACCTGGGCTATTATAATGGTTATCTTTGAGTATAAAGCTCGACTACATATATAGCGTGTTAGGACATAAAATCTTTAACAAAAGTTAATGGGATTCTGTATGCCATCATCTACACAGCCGTATTTTGTAAGGTTAAGAGGATGGATTTTAGAACCAAATAGGAAGTGAAAGGTGCCAAAATCGTTATATTACATCGGGTGTGAAGATATAGTCTCCAGCTTGTCTTTGAGAAGTCTAACCTTATAATCGGTCTATGGAATACGAAGGTCAGTATTTCACAGTAGAAACATGTACCAAGCTTCCTAATGATACGAATTCTGCAAAGTGACCAAATTCTCAGAGGTTTCAGAACAGCTGTCGTATAAAACCAGTATCAATCAGAATTTTGACTGGCTTAAAAAATGAAGTATATATTTACTTGTAAGATGAAGTTAAAATTAATTGCTGAATCTTAGGTATTGCCAAACTTAACAGTTTTATTTACAGCGCAGAGACATTAGGATGTTTTGAAAGCAGGACAGATGAAAAATGAGCAATGCCCTCGCCGAGACTCGAACCATGGACCTCTCGAATACGCGCCGAGTGTTCTGACCACTACACCACGAAGGCATGCTAGGAAGGCGGAAGAAATGCTTTATATACTTCCCAATTTTAAAGGACGACTGCGGATTAGGGGATACAGTCGCCAATATCCTGGTGGTGGAGAATCATCATCCATCACCTTTCTTTAGTTTGGGCGCCACTGTAGAGACATCAGGCTATTTCGAAGCAGGAATCGCGAACAATAAGCAATGTCCTCGCCGGGACTCGAACCACAGACCTCTCGAATACGTGTCGAGTGCGCTGACCATTACATCACTAAACCATGCTAAGAAGGCGGGAGAAATACCTTATAATAGTCGCGGCAAATTTAATTCAAAAGTCTAACAAAGCTATGGTAATCGATTTACATGCTATCTAGTGTGCTGCGTCTCCTTGAATATTGCCAGATTTGCACAATTTTGGCTATTGTTTTCCCAGTTTTCCAGTACACTTTGGCTAGAAATTATAGTTTCATTTTATGATTTAAACAATTTCCCCCCAAAGCATTTTGATAATTTTGATCCCTCTTCTAGTCAAGTGACAAAAGGGCAGCTTGCTGAAGTTTAAATCTCGGCAAAAAAGATAACGAAACCGACATTTTAGCTGGTTTTCCCATGAAATGTACGAAAACAATTGAGCTGCTACCAACACTTCTCATTGCAGAACTGGTTGAAGACTCATGGCTGAGAAGCTTTCATATCAACTGTTTTTAATGCCCCAATCAGACAGTTATTTCCATTAAAAATGAAAATAGAATGGAATGATTTTTATTTCCATAGTTTTCTATGGAAATAAGAATAGCGATTTCTAAATAAAATACAATTTTTTGTTACAGAATTAAAATGCTTTTTAATTTGATCATACTATAATTTTAGCATTATAACAGTTTTCGATACGCATAAATTAAGCTATTAATAAATGAATTTAAGTAGGTAGGATAGGCTTTGCTTGCGTAATTTCAAAGCAATTTATTGTTCTATGTTACGTAAATATAATTGGATACTTTAATTGACAGCAGTAAAATCGAAATTATGTACAGATATAATATTAATAAATGATAATTTAATAATGAAAAATGATGATAAGCATCATGTAATTTTTTAAAAATGGTAAATAATCGGGAAAAAAATGAAGAAAATAACAGATTGTCTTTCGAGATGAGACGTCCAACCGGCATATTGGTTAGGGACGTCGATGGCCTTACGAAAGGGTCCAGATTTGAATTCCAGTAAAGGCATGAGCGTTTGTAAATGTATAGTATCTGTGCGGTATGGGGGCACTCTAAATCTGCGGCGAGCCGAAAGTCCTCTAAAGAAGTTAGTGATAGGAGAAGAGGGTTGGGAGACCCTTGGACCCGTCCCCATGGTTGCTGTCCTTCAAAATTGGGGGTGGAACTGAACGTACTATCACCTATATGGTGCCTAAGATTCTTGCCGATAATAGACGGAATTCTGCCTCCTTGCCACGATGAATTTCGTGGGTTTGCTCTGATATCAGACAAGAGAGATTAGTTGCAATAACCAACAACTTCTGAGTTGAATTAGTGAATCTTCTAAAATTAGTTTCTGCACTTAATGAGAAAATCATAACTATTTATTTCATGAACAATAGTAAACAATATGATTCATAATGCAAATATGAACTTTATCAGAAGTTTTTTAATTAGAAAAATTGTCTAGACAAACTGTTTAGGAAAATTACACTCCATGAAGACAATCTTAAATTACACAGTCTGTTATTTATCCTATATTTAAATATTTATCTCAATAATATCTCCTCCATATTATCAAGTATTTGATAGGAACTGTGAAACAGAAAAGTAAATTTTTGCATTATTAAACAGAGTTACATCCTAGAATTCTAAGGAAGAGATATTAGATAGCTATGGAGATTATATCGTGCGATAAAATTTTTCGTTACCTTCTTTATGATGTGCATAGTGATGTATGATGTAATTTTAAGGAAATAACATGAAAGAGAAAACTCACATCTAGCTATAATTTAAGAAATGAATTATAATCTTCCATAGATTATATTCGTACTAATTTTTAAATAACTTATTTTAAAGTTAAAGGAGATCGCTTTTTATTCAATATCCTGAAAAATAAATAAAATTAGCCAAATTAATAAATTAATTAAGATGAAAATTAAACGAATTAAAATTTCTTTAAAAGCTTCATTTAAAATTTTAACAAAATGAGTGTAATCCTACGAATCCAAAATATTTTTATTATTTATTTTTATTAATAATCTCCTTCAACAGTAATAAATAAACATAAAAATTATTCTTCTTTAAACAAACTAATTTATTGAATACATATATATATTTTGAATAAAGCAACTTTTTCGATAGCTCTTTATACTAATTATATACGTCTCAGATGATTTTTATTTATTGTTCGAGTTAAACATGGTTTTAATTAGGATCTTGATCTGGCGTATGGGAAGATAAATAATTAGATATTTTGTTTAATAAAAAGTATTCTAGTTCCATTGGCAATAATGTACTAAATATTGTAGTGAGCGGCAGTTCTTTATTATTGAAAGCTATAGATTTTAAAAACGCTTTCTCTGTTCTTTTTGCATACAGGTGCAAAAGTGTTCGATGGAAAAAATAAGTTTGCATTGTTCTTTTACATGACTAATGAATGAAGGTTGATATCTCCGTTATTACAAAGAAGCAAACTGCATTATTCACTTTCAAGTTTAGTTTCTAAATTATTAATGATAAAAACTAGCAGTGTGGGCTATTGTGTTTTTTTTTAATATCATTAAAATGATGTAACATAAAAATTATATGATTCTTTAATTTCAATTAATTTAGCAAGCAAATAATTTTAAGTAATTTATAATAAGGTAGAAAAATGGCTCACATTTCAGTTTTCAAATAATTATTCAAAGTATCATATTTCAAGCATGTTGTAAGATATTTTACGTGCATTCTCCACAAAAAATTAAAATATACTGTTTAAATAACATCTCATTCGTTACATCAAACATTATTTTATATCCAATGTAAACTGTAACTTGAAATTTTCAATACAAAAAAGACCCCGCTTAACGAATCCTAGTACAAAAGACAGCAGAAACAATGTAAATCGATGAAGAACTATAAATTGCTTTATATATGTATACATATGTATAAAGTGACGTACTTAAATTTTAAACTTAAATTTAAATTTCGTTTCAGTTCCTTCTGAACATCCTACGGCAGAATAACGAATTATTGTATGATTTTTAAATTTAAAAACTATAGAAACTATTGTAGAGAATATCACTGATGCCCATAGTATCAAAATATAATAAGAGAGTGGAGGAAGGCCGGAAAAAGTAAGGGACTGCAAACTGAATAATTTCAGATTTCAGATTTCAGGCACGATGCTCGCTCCATATACATTTTAAATTTACAAAGTTTTACAATCTGCAGCGCGAATAGCTTCCCTCAGAAAGTCCTTTACGAAATTATCCTTCCTATTAGACAGTTTTATGTGTTTTGTTATATTCCAGATATCAATATCATGCAAAACAATACATTGCCTTTTTTAAAATATCTATAATCAAATAAAACCTCGCATAAAATGCTTAATGTATAAAGCTTTAAATTGCTAAGAAATGCATTTATTATTTTAGGAAACATTATAATTAAAATTCGGAAGATAAGTGAAGCATTTTCATCACATTAAATGATAGAAATCTGGAAATTGGCTTTTGAGAGGCCGAGCAAAATAAAAATTAAAGATCTTATCTATGGATCATAAATTCGTAGTAGCATAACGTAATGCAGTAAAAAAAGCTTTGGTTGGACACTATTAAAGATATTCCTAGCATCAATAATACTGTATGCATTGAAAATAGGTTATTGTAAATGCACATAGGAAAAAAATATTTAAGACTGAAACATTTCGTTGTTGTCATAATACTCTAAATTTCAGGGAACTGATAAATGGAGGAATTTGAATCATTCGAACTGAACAGGACGGAAAAAACCTTTAATTACTGAAAACGAAATTTATTGAGGCGTGTTAACATTAATTTCAACGTTTTGGATTTCAACTAATTTCGAATTTTCAGATAGACGACTTGGAGATTTTGTCTTATTTAAAGTTTCCATAACTGAAATTCTTTTGTATTTAAAACAGATCAAAGGGCAGAATAGTATTTGACAGGAAATTTTGAGATAAGTAACAATAAAGGTAAATGTTTTCGAGAACTTTCCGAAACACAAGAATTCGACGTTTTATACATTTCAGAATAAAATTAGTTAAAAATAAAGTTAGATTAAAACGGAAAATTGGTAAGAAAAGTAGACTGGAATAAAGTAGAGTGAGGAATTAAAATTTCCATATGTTTGCTTCACTTTGTCTCAAAGTAATAACTTCATTTAAAACACCAAATTGCTTGGATGTAATTAACTTCTTTGTTCTTAATTCCTTAATTTCGCTATCTGAAAGCTTTATTTCACTTTCATTCCCAATTACTCTTCTTTGCTTCAGACGTCATTAAATACAATGCATTGGGAATAAAAGCCAAGTATATTTACTGAAATATCTTTCTTCCTCTTCGTTTTATGATAAGAGAACATTGAGTAAATAATAGATTTTGTTTATTTGCAAGTAGCATAAAAGATATTTGTCCTGCGCCCTTGCGAAATAGAAGCCAAGTTGTTAAATTAATTACACTGCATCCACGCTTTTGCTACGTAGGAGAAAACCGTTCAACAAAAAATATCTTTATACCCTAACAACAGAAAATAAGACATGAATTTTTTTTAAATGATGTCGTTATTTTTACGTTCTGATATTTATCAGGCGGCGCCTATTAAAGATAGCGTGAAAAATGGCTGTGGCATTTTCCCAGATTTCGGTAATGAAGATCGATACCACTAGATGGCGCTTTCTAGCGATGCGTCGGAATAAATAGCTTGCCTGAGGTTTCCAACTGTAATCAAATCATGTTTCGCTGGTGATTTCGGCTCGCATATGTGCAAAGGATCTCAGATGAAGTTGATTAAATCCCTTTATCTTCGAAATCAAGCCAATAAGAGCAGCAGACTTGCTGCGCTTTTAGATCAGAGGAGTAAAAGAAATGGGTTTGTCAAGAAAATGGAACGGATTCCAAAACATAGAGAATTTTATTTATTTATTTACTTTTAGTTTATCTTTTCTGTTTTAGGAAAAAAAACTTTTTGCGCAAAAGAACATACTCATAATCTATTTCCTGATTTCAAAGCCTTATTTTGATAATGTAAAGGAAATACAAACGAAATACTGTAGTTTGAAAACTTCAGATTACGATCTAACCCTCCGAAAAGTTTACGAATAAAGATTTTCAAAATTTGAAATTATGACGGATTGTCATAACAATATAATGATAATGTTACAAATTTTGTACTTAGGTAGGTAATTTTAGTAGAACTATAAGTAAAATTGTATTTTTTCTTTGTAATGTAGTGCGAGACAAATTTTAAGAGAAAGCTATGCCGAAAAAGTACGCATAAGGGGAAATGCATTTAACATTGTGTAAGTGGGTATCTCGGTAATTTTGCGAGATATCGCCAAGCTGAAAATGGTTTTGGCGACTTATTTTTTCACTTTTGCGAGAGATCGCTAAAAGTCAACAAATTTGGGGAGCATTTGGCAGCATTTGGGTCCGGTCCCTGTATCACCGTAATATGTATTGAAACTGAATAAATTCAATTGACCGCAATGTTGTATGTAACCGTAATCCACATTCTCTTTGCTTTCCAGTGATTTCGAGAAGAAGAAAGTACTAGAAATATCTCGGCGGTCGGTTGAAAGCTATAAAAGCCCGAAGAGAGAGCATCTGAGCTCAGTTGCTTAGTTATTGTTGTTGCGAGTTATAGTTTCGCGTGAACTGAGGTAAATATAAGTTAGCTTTTGCTTAGATGAACTTTGCACTGCGTTGTGTTTAATGTTCTTAGTAGTCTGAAGTGTAACGACTGATTATACTCTATGATACTTTGATCTGTGATGACTTCTACAAATATGTCTGTGAAAAATTCCAGAGTTCTGAAATAGTCTTTTGATAAAAATAAATTTTATTAAAATATTATTGAACTTGGGCATTCAATCTAATACGAAACCGTACGCACGCAACAATATTATTGTAGGAATTGAAGCAACAAGAATCAGCCTAATATTCTTAATTTGCAGGGTTAAATCGAAGGTTTAAACTTAAAACTTTCTTTTTCATACACGAAAGTGCAAATGACGACGGACAAGCCCGTGATAAGGAAAGGCAAGCAAAAAGAGAAGGAAGTCAAGCTACTGGCCCCATCTATTATTGAAAAATGAAAACAATCCATGAAAGGTGAGGGATGCTTTGGAACTGGGATCGTAAACTAGAAATAAAGATTTTTCTGAATGTGAAACGCCACTAGAATTCGCCAACGAAAGAAGTTTTGTGAATAATTTTGGCTTCTGAAAAATGAAAAATGTGTTTTTTCTGACCAACAGTGTTAAGAACAAAAGATTTACGTGTTTTCTTTTCCCTAACATATGCTTCCTGCTCCTTAGCGCAAAATTTTAAGGCTGTCTTTGTTTGGCGAATATAAATTAAAGCACATTGACAAGAAATGTCTTGTATATACCCTATGAGTTCATATTCGGGAAGGGGTCCCTACCATGGAACTTACTGACGAAAGATAAAAAGTCCCGAAATTTGAATTTCTGTAAAATATGTGTAATTTTATGTTTAATCGATGGAAAGAAAGGGAGACAAGAGAATTCTTATCCTGAAAGGACAGGGTGCTTTTTGATGTGTTGACATGAGAAATTTTTAATAATCGCTTGGTAAATAATGTTAGGTGAAAGCTTAGAAACTGCTTTTAAATAATTTAGTTCTTGATCAACAGCCGATCAAATCTGAAGTGCATGGGAAACGAAGCAATAAAATTAAGTTAACTTTTGTTTCTTTGAATGGCTTGATTTAAAATGTGGTGGACGGCAAACAGATGAAGGTTCCGGTAAATAGTGGTATTGACATTGGATATGCTGCGTGTGACTAAGATGTCGATGAACAGAAGAAAACTGTATGTCTCAAGTTGTAAAGTGAAGTGTATAACAGGAACTGTGGAATCCATTATTGAAAGAACTTTATTTAAATCATCTTTACTAGCGTTAAACAGGTTATAGTCAACGTGGCGGAATCACCCATGAAAGTTTAAAATTTCAAGTAATTTTGATTCATAACAATGCATACTGATATCAGCAAGAATAGGCCTAAGAGCTCTTCCCATAGCTAATCTCTCTGTCTGATTGTAATACTTATTTTAGGAAACAAAATATATTTGTTTCAGACAGAGCTGAGTAAGGGACATTAACTCATAAATTTCGATACAGTAGAAATTAAATTCTCGAAATCTCGTTTCTAGACATTTAAGTAAATCCTCCACTGGATTATTGATGAATAACGATTTTACTTAAAATTATTATTTACTTATTTTGTATGATTAAAAGAAAACAGAATGCAAGTTAGTTAAGGTTACAGCTAAGTTACAAATGTTTGGGTATAACATATTATTTAAGTTACAATTCTAACTTGCAGAAAATTAAGTGCGTTAAAAGAATAAAATATTACACATCATTTGTATTTAACTCTTTGAAATCTAAACCCTTCGCTAACTTGCATCTTTAAAATAACGAACCGCCAGAAATACTTTTCCAGTTTCACGGGAATTTATTCCTCTCCCCGTCCATTATTGCAGAAATATGTGTGAAAATTTCGAATGATATCATTTCTATGCACTAACAAAGATTACATTAGCCTTTGACCCCATTCTTTATAAACCTATTCTGAAGGTCTTAAACTGAAATCAGAGAATCAACAACAAAATGTCACGTGCAACATAAAGATAAGAAACCACAATTAAACCTCTTAGGGCAAGCTGTCTGCAGTAAACTGATACAATGCATTTGGGGAAACTGCACCTACTACTGCATACCTTAGGGGAAGGGAAGAAAGCAAGATCG
The DNA here is from genome assembly GCA_000611955.2 of Stegodyphus mimosarum. Lineage (NCBI taxonomy): Eukaryota > Metazoa > Arthropoda > Arachnida > Araneae > Eresidae > Stegodyphus > Stegodyphus mimosarum. Next base: position 34,802 of record KK121804.1, read on the forward strand.
CAATCTCGGTCGTTTTGGGGCGGTTGTGGTTGTCTGAATAAAGGGCCCTGTGGGGCGGTGTGGTCGTCAAAGAGTTAAACATTTCCTTAAATGTGATAAAATGTTTTAGTTAAGTTAAAAGGAGTTATTAAACAGCTGTTATTCTTAATATTACGACAATTACTGAAATCGTTTTCTGGTTCTTATTTGTCACGAGCACAAATTTATTCTTAAAAGTAATATAAGAAGTAAACTAGTCTCCTAATCATTTTATATTTCAAAATGCAGAAGGAGATCAGTTTGTTCCTTAAAATGTTACATATGTTTAATAATATAAACTTTTGATTATTTTACAAAACAAGTACCTTTAACAGCTATCTTGACAATAGTTGCTATCATAGCTTTCTCAATTAAACTTTGCAAGACAAAAATCATAGTGCTTAATAGTGAAAATACCGATTTCGTGGCTTATGAGAACATTGTAAAGCATCTTCGTATAAACAATTAATTTGAGATCTTTGTAATAATTATTTTGTGTGGAAAAGGAATCTCTGGTGGAGAAGAACACAAAAAGCAAAGAATAAACTCCTGAATTTCCGAAGAAGTATTGTGAGCTATTATCAAAGTATGAAACCAATTCTACAGATGTATTTTAAGTGCTAGCAAGTATTTTACCTGAACTTGATAAATTATGTAGACGTATGATCTGAAACAAAAAATTAGATTACGAAGCTATTTAAATTTCACAAAATAGCACTGAAAATATATATGTACGGCTGTTTCAAGTGAAAAGGGGGAATTTATTTCAACAAAAAGTCTCACAGATTTTGCTATTAAATTATATGTCTTTTTTGTAATCATCTGTAAATTTTATCATTAGTGCATAACATTTTTATTCTTTCCTCGTTAAATTCATTAAATTTTTCGCCCACGTATGCTATTCAATATGCAACTCCACAGAAAAACGTTGTTTGAAATGATTTGAATATTACATATTTCATCGAAGGCCAATAGCAAGAAAAAACATTGATTTCATGACTAACGTTTTTGGATTTTTTCGTATCCCTCGTGTACAAAAGAAATGAAAATTACTTATATTTATTCCTGTTATTCTGCTTTTTTGTCAGTTTGTAAATACAAAAAATGCTAGCAGATTGTATTTTTATTTCTTTCTCTTCTCCCTCAGTACCTTTAATGTTATCACTTTTAGAGGATTGAATTGCACAAATCGATGCGTTTTCTGAATTTCTTTTCGGATATGGAACAAGGTAACGGTATGGAAAATATGCCCCCAGGAACAGTTTTGTTTCAGGCTGAGCACGTACGCTTTGACGTCAGGGCAGAAATGCTCCGGCAAGCATTTGAAAAAGATCATTTCTTGTCAGCGTAAATAATCGATGCTACTCAAAAATTTATCTCATGAACAGGAAAAAAAACTTTTCCTCTTTTTTATATATATAAAAAAAACATAGATATTGAGAATTGATTTTTTTTGCTGTTATAACTTTTCTGTTTTTTAATATAGCAATCTCCAGGCAGTATTAGAGTGCAGTTTAAACAGTAGAAAGTCGTGGTATAAAAATTTTCAGCTTTGTGTTTTCTTTTTTATATAAATACCTTTCTTGGCTTTTTTATTATACTGTTGCATGTACTATCCTATAATCATATTATGATATTTGTACGCTGAACTTAGTTATACATTTCTTCTGTTAAATTATCGAATTAAACCATGAATTAAGACAACTGGAGAAAAAATATAATATTTTGATTAACTCTGAGAAAAGCAATAACTCGTGGTTATAGTTGTAGTTTCTTTGCCTTGTATTATTTAGCTGCTTTGATGATATATCAATTGGATTATATCTAATCTACAGTTGTTGCATTCTAAGAGTAAACTAACAAATATGTTTTATTATCGACAATGTAGAATTATCGACTATTATCGACAATCGCATTAAATTTTTAGACTCTTAATTTTTAAAACTCTTAGGATTTCCTAAGACGATTAGTTATAGATTCGCTTCTTCAAGAATAAAATTCTATTGAAATTGACAGTATTTTATTCAAAATCTGTGTTAATCTAAGGCAGCGTTTTTTAGCTCAGTTTTGAATGCTCTATTGGAATACATCTATTCCATTAAAATTATTCAATGCATTTTTGTTTTCATCAAAGATGAAATGCAACGCAAATCTCATCAAAGATGGAATGCACATTTCATCGAAAACAGTATGCAAATGGAACTTTAACCTAGTCAATCATAAATCTGTTGCCCTGACTATCAAAACATTGAAATAAGTCATGAAGTATTTTCAATAGCTGGATGGTAAAGGAAATTTTGATGAGTCTGGAATAGTGGATGCCCGGGTTAAGATAAAAACGAGTGTGAAAGTGTCGAATAAACACTATTGCAATTAGAAATCTCGCTAAGAAATCTTTATGTCTGTAAACATATTTTTTGTACTGTATGCACACACTTGTAATTAGTGTACAAAGTTTCAAATTTATAGCTAATAAAATCATATACATTCTAAAGAGGCAAACATATTTTTTCGTTCAAGCTACTGTACATATCAGTAAAACATGCGTATACAAACAGACCTATTAAGCATAATGAAAGGCTTAATTTCGAAGTCAAGCAACAAAAATCAGAGTTATATTTGCAAATTTTCGTATATTTAGTTTAGATGCTTTTTACCGAACCATCAACCTCAGCTGCCAAAGCGCAAATGAACGAGATAAGATATAGTGATACGATAAGATAAGATAAGAATGGCTGGACAGGAGTTAAGCTACTGGCGCCACCTATTGATGAAACAAGAAAACTAAAACATAATTTCCTTAAAGGCAGAAAGTACAGATGGATTGGTCATTAACTAGAACAGAAAGCTTTGTGAAAGGCCTCTAGAAAATCTAATTCACCAACTGAAGTATTTTCTTGAACAATTTTGACTTCAGAAAAATTAAAATGTGACTTTCGGACCAACAAATGCCGGGCAACTGAGTATTTCTGTGTTTCCTTTTTCTTAACATATACCTCATGTTCCTTAACGCGAAATTTTAAGGCTCTCTTAATTTGACCAATGTAAACTAAAGTGGCAAGGAATCCAATAAATACCACAGGAATTAGTATCCAGAATGGGGTCCTTAAGTATGGAACTCGGAATTTTATTGATAGGAGAATATACAACCCGAAATTTAAATTTCTGTAAAATAACGCATTAAGGAACATGAGGCAAAATCGAACTTTTCCATTCATGTAACAGATTCCTGGTGTTTCTGTAATGAATTTTTCCGCGTTGCGAAATTGGCAGATGTTATCCATTTTTACGATTTCGACGTGTTTGTCTTTATTATATTCTTTCATCGAGTCTAAGTGGAATGCTTATTTTGTTAGTTTGTACTCTTTACTTGTTCTAGTCCGCGCTTCTCATAGGGGGATATTTTCAATGGTGGCTTGCGTTCGGAGTCTTTTATGATAAGATTGTGTTGCAGTTCTTGATTCTTTAATTCGTTCATTTCGTTGTTTTTCGGTTTCTCTATTTCTCATGGCTCATTCTCCTTCGTTGGGAACGTAAACGTGATTTGCGCTGTTGGGCTGTTTCGTCTTTTCGCTGTTCTTCTTTTTGTTTTCTCCGTTTTGCTTTAGAACTGGCAAGATATCCTCCTCTTTAATGTTTGGGCATTCTAGAAAATATATATCAAATTAACTTTTGATTAAGAAATACGCTACGTACACTTGTCAGACTTTATTTTCGATTTATATTCAGTCACTGCATCGCCTTAATTACTTACATTTCACCATTTGTTTTCAATCACTCACTAGCATTCACTGATAAGAATGATGATTCACGATGGATCTTGCTTTATACAACCCTACCAATGGGTGGCCCCACCCATTCAAAAAAGGCTTCGAATGGTCCACAATATTCCAGAACAATTCCCAGTATTGGAGATCGTTCTGGAATGCTCCACAAAGATCTGGGATGTTCCCGAACATTTCATAATGTTACAGAATGTTCCGGAAAGTTGCGGAATGCTCTCGAGTTCTGGACGCTTTTCTAGAGATGGTGCAGTACGTATTGCATACACCAGAAATCATAAATTAAACGCTAAGGAAGTCAAATTTTTGTATTTAGTAGGTCAAAGATCCATGCCTTAATAACAAAGCTATGCTAGTAGGATTCCTTTATAATTGCAACATAAAATGACGTTGATGGGGTTGCTTCACGATAGCATACGCTAATCAATGAGTCTTCATAAAAACTGGTCCACTAGTGGCGGAGTGGTTGAGACAGCCTAATACTTTTGAGAGTTCGACCTAAGTTCGATCCCAAGCAAATGGGTTAGCTAGACGGATGGTATTACTGGTGTTTAACGTGAATACGAGCTAACTTCCCTCGAAAAGTTCTTCAAGAAGTCATCCCTTTCCATAGGCAGATAATTCTCATGTTCTTTGCCATATTAAAATAACTTAACCTAATCATCATAAAAATTTAATAAACAGTATTACATTTATTTTCATGACAGAGTTTCGAAAACAGTTTTGCTGTAAAAAATCTGCATTACTAAGCAAATAATTCAACATTTTCATGAAATGAAATAATTTTCCACTATTTCTTCGAAGCAATTTTGGACCATTAGTAAATGTCATATGAACCGTACTAATGTTTCAGTTGTACCCGCTATAAAGATCGCGGCTTAGAACGAAACAACCTTTTGTTTCTGCCCAGTTTCCCATATACGAGTACTTAACATTATTTTATACTATTATAGCGAGTCTCTAAGGGAATGAAAGCCAGATATAATTACAGTTAATAGTTAAATTTATTTAATATTTTTTATTTAGTTTACACTTTTTTTTATCATGTTTTTGCAAGAATTTCTGTAAGTTTTAGCAAAGCATTACAAACCTTTAAAATCTTCCACGTTTAGGCGTTTGGATAAACAGTAAATTCATAAAAAAACAACTTTACGTTACTTTCATTTAGATCCCCCTCTCACACGCACATACATTTCTTTATACTCTAAACAAAGGCTCTGCAAGATAGGTTTGAACCCAATTCTAGAAGATCAAATATAAGCATTCAAAATAAGCATTTCTTAGTATCATATGGTCTGCGTTACTGTCAAACCTTAGACTGTGAATAGAGTTTCTTATCCCATTCAGATTCCTTCACTGAATTATTAGAAAGAGCTCTGTTCACAACTGATACTATGATGGAAATTTTGAAATTTTTGATTAATCAGAGAGAAAGGAAGAAACTATTAGAAATTTAAGGCTATGTAGTGGATTCGTCTCTTAGGAAATGAAATTTTGATCTTTGTCAGTTTATTTTCGTTTGAGTGTAAATGCTCTCTTATTTCTGCTCCCAAATGAGGGTTGTGATGATGAGATGAATACTATGCATGCGCATTTTATCCAAACTGCTCGCGTTTTTCACGAAACACATCTCTTTCACGTGACACACAGTCTAGATTTTAAAACGAGAAGAAAATGTCAGGATAGTAGATGTTACACGCTGTACGCCAGCGGAATATTGTGTTACTAACTTTATGTAAATTATGTATATTTATTTTGGTCGTGTTATAATAAAGTGCTTATCCTGTTCTCACGTATGCTATATGAAAATGCCTACATCACGTTCATGTTAAATATATCCAGAACCCACCTAACTATGGATGTATCACAGGGGTGATGAATTATTTAGGCCTTTTGAGAGACATAAGACATTCAAGAGGTATAACATATATTAAGGTTATTGAATTTTGCTTTACAACCATACATAGCTTGGAGAATATAACTGCGTTTTCACTGGGTGTTTGATAAGACATATTGCTGAAAAATTTGGCATCCAGAATCTTTTCAGGAGATAGAAACTCTTACTTATTCCTTGACCAAACTCTCTGTGTTCTGTTTCTATGTCAAAATTTCATTCGCATGGCGAGCCATGAAAGTAAAGGGTTCTGCATTGACGATAAGGTGAATATTATTCAAGAACACAGTATGGATGCAACTAAAACCGTAACTGCATGGAATTCAGTTTATCTAAATTTACATTTGTTGTCATGTGGCAAAACAAAATCGAGACTCGATAATTTTTATTTTTGGAAAAAGAATTGGATAAGCGAAAGAGTTGAGGAAGGCCAAAGATAATGATCTTGTAGAAGCATTTCTGAAATTGTTCATTAAAAGAAACCAAAGTCTGTAAACATCTGGACAAATAAATCAAAGAAAGATCAATGAATTTGCATAATTCGGGGGAGAATTGAATTTCTGTGCTTCTGGTTGTAGAATGTTAAGAATAGAAAAAACAGTTTTACAGAAACATATTAAGAGAATTAGGCAGTGTTTCAAAACGGTATGTCTAGAAACAGGAAAAAGAAAGGTTTTGAATAATATTCCTCTCCAGCACCAAGAAAAATCATTTTGAACATTAATGGAAGCTGAGCTGTTCTAGAAGATTGTGCCAAACCAAGCTTTAAAATTTAAGGACCAAAGTAGCATCGATGGAAAATCGTCACTTTGAATCGTAGTTCTTACGTGTGCAAATATAAATGACATTGATGTTTGGTTCGTAGAACTTTCGTAACTTGAAAAATCTCACAAACCAAAATGCTTAAAAAATGTGGAAACTCTTCTTGCTTCTTATAAAATTAACCATAAACCATGGATGACATAAAAAATGTTTAAACATGAGTTACCAAAAGACTCAGAATATTAAAGCGAAAATTTCTACTGCTGATTGCCAACTATATTACACACACAAGTATCGGAAAATTAGAATAATTATCTTAACCTAATATTGTTTTCTTGCCACGGATGCAAATTATATGCTGCAAAGTCTGGGCTAAAATGTGATCAGAAGCTTGAAGAGTAGTTACATGTAGCAGCTCATATTAAGAAGTTTAAAGGAATGCTATAATCACGTCAATTAGATTATTTTACTTCTTGATGGCTTAGCAACGTTTTACAGAATCAACCACACGAAATTCTTTTCGGTACACTGGTCGGTATTTATCACAAAAATTTATGTCTCTAAAAAAATACAGTTTAAATTTGTTTTCAGAGTATGATATGGAGTTTTTGAATTATGCGATGATGTTGTTTTTGAATTATGCGATGATGATGAAAAAATCTAAGTGAAGAAGATTTTGTGACAGAAATTAAAACGTGAAAAGCTGACATCAAAGATTCTTCTTCTGATGCTAATGAAATGGTTGAAAGAATCACACAAAAAGTGAACTCCCTACCACAATGGATGTTTTTTTATAAATAAGCTCTTATTCACACAAATTTTAGAGGCAAAAGTGTTGGAATTATTTAAGTTTTTGGAAAAAAATATGAATAAAATGTTCCCGCAATCTTCACGGCAGCAGAAAATTTCAGATTATTGTTTGACTCAGAAATTAAATAAAAGATAAATTCATCAGTATTTTTAAAATAGATTTAGATAAATTTTTATATTTTTATGGATGAAGTAATTGTTCATAGTTTTTATTCGTAATTCGAGGGAACGACCAAAACAATGATATTTGTGCTAAACAATTTATCTTCTAAAATTATTAACATATAGTGAAACTGAAAAAGAATGCCAACAAATTTAATAAGTGCGCATAAATAATTGTAATTAAATGTTGCTTTATTTTTTAATTACATTTACTAGTCATTTCTTATAAGGTTGATTTTCGTGTTCTTTCACTTTTTAACCCCTCTCCTTTTCATTCTCTTTTTAAAAATATATACGTGTTCATTCAGCATTATTAAGTTTTCGCACGCTTTTGTGACATAATTCATTTTTCTTATTGGATCGGTTATAGCGAAACGATCTTGAATTACAGTCTTGAAGTACAGTCTATGTAGAGTGTCCGATCGTATTTAAGATTTAAATTAAAAATAATTGAAAACTGCAAGGAATGACACTATATTCCAAACCTCAGTTTTATAAACTTACGAAATGTTCATGAGAAGATGTAAACCATATTAAATAATCGATACTTGCAGCTCTTAACCTCGATGCAATATCGATAACAGGAGATAGATGTAAACATTTTTAAGCAATCATATTACGTACCTTCATTTCATGTAAATTTAATGCAAAACCTTTACTGTCATTCGCATTTCTTTCAATGCGAACAACTCCACATCAAATCTGTAAGTATTCGTTTGCAAATAACTCGAAAAATTTAAAGATTTTATTTGAAATATATATTTATATTACGAAGGAAGGTGGTAAAAAGATTAATATTTATATTGAATATATTCGTGACATGCATAGTTTACCTTCTAGCATTTTCCAAAAATATTTATTTAAAACAATTATACATACAAATGTACTAGTATATTATTTCAAAGCCCAGCTGTGTATGCCTTTACTCTCTTTTTTATTACTTACATAATAATTACTTTAATTTGAAGGTGCATTTCGTTGGCTTTTACACCATTTTGCTTTCCTAACTCTACATTTTAATTTAAAGCTTAATCTTTACTTAAATTCCTCCAATTAATACTTAAATCTTTGGAATTAATTATGTACACATAGCAACGCAAAGTTGTTAAATGGAGAAAATTAAGTAAACAAATAACAAACCATACCAAGTGCGCCGAAGTTGCTAATGGCAATGTTTGAGGATGCATATTAATCAAATATAATCAAATTAATCTTATGAATGCCTTGAAATCGTAAATTTATTTAAAGGGTTCAAGAATTCTAATTTAGAAATGCACGTTAAATATAATTTAAATGCATTATTATTTTTTGAAACATATATTTTAATGATTTGGTGCAAATTACGACATATATTGATTAAAAGTTTACTCACACACGAACCAAATTCAAAGTCTCTATTCTTCACTTTTAAAATTTTAATTTTAAAATTCGCAGGTGATGGAGATGGTTTTAGAAAATCTTAATGATTCAAACTAAATTAGAATCATCCTTCTTTCGAAAATTAGTACTGTATGTTACGGATTTATTTATTCCATTTGAATAACATGCAACATTTACTTTCAAGTGCTTGTTAAACATTATCCCCAAAGTACTTTCCCGAGAATAATTCACTTGCAAACAGAAATGAGCTTTTACACAAACAATCTCATGATGATGTTACTCGTTAATGGAGCAAGTGCAGAGTAACTCAAACAACCATCGTTAGTATGAATTCTTTATTAATTCAACGAGAAGGGCAAGAGATAGCCAATGCAAATTGTAAAGAACTTGTTAGAATGGTGGAATAAGGATCTAAATTTAATAAAAATTCTTTCTAAAGTTTTGCTACATTTCATGAGCATTTTCTGCTGCTTGGATCAGAATTGATAGTTATTAATTTTAAGAAAAGTAATTGAATGAAAAGTTTTAGAATAAGGGGAGAATAAACAAAAGGCAGAATCAGCGAAATTGTTTTTTCTAAATTTAAACGTGAACCATCGGATTATTTTCATGGGAATTATATTTAGCCTGTTTAACCATTTGCTAATGATTTAGCCTTTTTTAGCAGATAATTTTTTTAAAATTTTTTATTTCAGAATTAATTCAAGATAACTATTAGTAAATAATTACACGAAGTAATCAATATTACGCATTCGAGAATATAGCATTATATGTAAGGAAGCCTTTTGTAGACTTTCTTACTACGTTTCTTTATACTTAAAATAATTTGTTTTGTATTTATAACGTCTATTTCGGTACATGCTTGTTTTTTAAGTGTGAATATTGAATTATATAAACATGTAATTATAAGACAAAATTTTGCTGTCCTGTAACCTTTTAGAAACGTAAAAAAATTATCTCGAAATACGAGAAAACTCGAAAAATATGAATCAATTAAGTTGCAACTCAAAATCTACATAACGTTTTCTTCTTTTATTGGTTTATAAAGGCAGCTTAAATAATGTCTACTTTGAGTCTAAGTTTTAAGAGATGCTGACTATTATATTTCAAAACGATACCTCCCAACTGAAACTCATTACACCTTAATTAAATTCTATTCTAAAACATAAACATTCTTTAATAATTTCTTTAGTAGATAAAATTTGAAAAAAAATGATTAAAAATAGAAATACTTGTTTTCATACCATTGGTTTATATGATGCTTTACCGGACCACGGACCTCTCGCATACGCGCTGAGCGTGCTGACCACTACACCACGAACGCATGCGAAGAAGGCAGGAGAAATACCTTATATACTCCCTATTTTAAGAGGCGACTGGGGATTAGGGGACCCAATCGCCAAATCCTGGTGGTGGAGAATCATCATCCATCACCTTTTGTTTAGTTCAGGCGCCACTGTAGAGACATTAGGTTATTTCGAAGCAGAAATCATGTGAGAAATGAGCAATGCCCTCACCGAGAGTCGAACCTCGGGTCTCTCGAATACGCGCCGAGCGTGCTGCCCACTACACCACGAAGGCATGACGAGAAGGCGGGAGAAATACCTTAAAACTTTAGTTAAGTTAATTAAAAATAAAGCAGTTTTAACATTGGCAATGTATTACCAATGTAACGTATTATAAATCCTCATTGATTTCCTAAGGCGCATCTTAAATGATCATGATGCTATATTTCTTGAGCAATAATATTTTTCTCTAGAAAGAAAAGTAAGGATAATACGTTTTTCTTAACTTAAACATAACCCTAAATAAATCTGCATTAGTTTTAGTTTAAAACGTCTTTTCTATAGCAACCATTGATATTGGTTATATCAAAATATTTTGCAAGGTAAGCTAAATATTAGAGTATAAGGTATTTCTCCCGCTTTCTTAGTATGCTGTCGTGGTGTAGTGGTCAGCACACTCGACCCGTATTTGAGAGGTCCGTGGTTCTAGTCCCGACGAGCGCTTTGTTCATTTTTCACATCTCCTGCTTCCAAATAACCTAATGTCTCTACAACGGTATTCTTAAAGAGTGCTTATGAATGAACGCAGCAACTTTTTTTGTACACGTTGAAAAGCCGAAAATGAGATTTAGTAAGTTTGATAAATCTGTTGTTGTCTCTTCAGAATCAACATCACATTTGTGATCGCGTATGTTATTTGCATTAAAGGAAATAGGAGATTTTGTTACTCCGGCCAAAGTTAGCTTCAATACAATTTTTTAAGCTCATAAAAAGTGGCAAATATATGCTTATCGTATTGAGTTGCTAGAATCATTACTTCAGAAAAATGTATTTGACCTTTTAACAGTTTGAAGAATTTTTTAACGTACTTTTCTGGATCTATTGTTACTTCGTTGGATTAATTTTGATCGAATACTTATTTCTTTTCACTAATTTATTGGTCTTGAATACAGACTGAATGCTTAACCTGCAAAATTTCCAGCTTCAACCACAGGGTTGCCAATCGTGTCCACTATCCCTATAATGTATCACATTTTCTACATATTTTTAGTACAGTTTAATAGAGTTTTAGTATATATACATAGCTGATACTAAGATTTTGTATATAGTTGATACTAAGATTTGATGTTAAAATCAGCTTTCGCGTGCTATGCTTAAAACATGTATCCTTATGTTCCCATACTTAAAAGAACTTTATTATATGCACTGCCGAAGAAACTACTGCTTAAAACATGTAAAGCATTTTTGTGTTTTATATACAGCGCTACGTTGCATTTGGACACAACTTCTTGATTTCATCTAAAATCGGTACTCTACGTGCTTACAGCATCTATGCTTAATGCCGGGCCTGGTCATGAACTATACACTGGTGTGCAAAAGTTAAGGACGAAGTCGAAAAATTAGCATATCAGCTGAAAGAAGAGGCAGAGCGGACAGAAAGACCAATCAGGAGATTAAGTAAGGTGATGTAAGGTAGCACATGCGCAGATATTCAGGTAGACCTAATGGGGGAGTGTCTGAGTAGTATAAAGTATGTTGTCGGTGTAAGATCAGTATTTCTGGCAAAGAGATTGCACGCCGTATAGCAGCTAATATCACACCGAGTTGCTGCTTCAGCGAGAAATGGCGAATAATCAATCTGTTAGACGACATCTGGATGCTTTTACCCGAGCTCAAATCATTGGGAAGTTGGAGGAAGGCCGCAGTGTGACAAGTGTAGCTGCAGAGTTTGGAATTGCTCACAGCATCGCTTCACGACTTTGGAGACAATTTCAAACTACAGGAATAGCTATCCGGGGGTTTAGTAGTGGTCGTCCACGAGGAACCACACCCACAGATGACCGGTATATTGCCTTACAGGCCAGAAGAAACAGGCGGCAGGCAGCGGGAGAAATCGCTAGATACACGACACAGGCGACTGGACGATCGATATCGCGTTTTACCGTGTCCAGAAGACTGCACGGTGGTGGTCTGTTTGCAGGATGCCCTGTACGGTGTGTACCTCTAACGCCTGCCCATCGAAGAAGGCGTTTTCTGTGGTGCCGGGAACACCGGAATTGGAGATACAATGAATGGGGACGAGTACTCTTTACAGATGAGAGCAGGTTTAGTCTGAATTGCGATTCTAGACACATACACATCTGGACAGAGCGGGTAACACGCAATAACCCCTTCAACATGATCAAAAGGGACTGTTTTGGAGGTCGCGGAGTTCTCGTTCGAGCACACATAATGTTTGGTAGCAGGACCGACCTTCATATCTCCCAAGGAGGTTCGTCACCTGGGACTGCTATTGTAACGAGGTTCTTCTTCCTTACATGCGTCTTTTCACAAGGGCTATGGGTCCTCAGTTCCTCTTCATGGCCAACAGCGCTCCACCTCATCGCACAGTTACTGAGCTGTTGGAGTACAGAAGAGCTGTTGGAGAGTGAAGATATTGAACACATGGATTGATCGGCAAGATCTCTGGATCTAAATCCCGTCAAGCATGTACGGAACTTACTAGGGAGACCAGTGGCAGCACGTAACGTATCGCCAGTAACGATTCCGAAACTGCGATTGGTGCTACAAGAGGAACGAGCAGCAGTGTCTCAACAGCTCATTAACAACCACATATCCAGCATGCACAAATGATGTGAAACCTGCCTAGTAGTCAGGGGAGATCATATGCCCTATTAAAGACCGGATGCTTCTTGCTGGACACCCATCACAGGGATGTTTCGGCCTTCAGTCGCATTGTGCTCCATGCTATTTTTTCAATAAAGCTTCTTTTTATCCCTCTGATTTCTCTTTTAGTAAGTGTTGCTTACATTACTCATGTCCTTACGTATTGGGGATCTTACGGTATTAAATGTGCTGATTTGGAAAGCTTTTGTACAAAGTTATATTGAAAAAACCGTCTCGTCCTTAATTTTTGCACACCAGTATTATTACAGTTCTAAGTGAAAGGAGAAGAAACGTAAGAAATACATTTCAAAATATTATTTCATTTTCGGTATCAATGATAACTGCATTTCTCGATTAATACTAGAATTTTCACCACAAACGAAAATAAATTGTATGTTTCTTTTTTTTTAATTTTATATTTAAATATTTTGATTTATTCTTTTAACCTTTCCTAACTATGCACCAAAATGATAAAATAATTTATTTGGCTTGTTTTAAATAATTATTTTTTTATATGTAATTGTATATACCGAAAATTACGGCTAGCAATCATTTTCACTGTTCTTCCATGTTTAAGGCTAACTCAGCTAAACGTAGCAACGTCTTAACGCTATATGTTTATACGTCGTTTTTATTTTTATGCCAGATGTTATTCAACCTGGTGTAAATAGAAGTAAGGCTCTCCCTTTACAGGAGTGGTAATGTCCCAAACAGGTTTCATGTTAGTTGTCTGAATATTTTATTAAGTACCACTTCACCTTGTTCTGTGTCACACCTTCATTTCTCTTGCAGTTGTTTAAGCTTTCTGACCGCTTTTATTATCAGTAACGTTTCTTTTCTACTTGTATTAAGCAATGTAGCGTACAACCGGTGGAATAAAGTTTCTGTCAGAAAAAGATTTGATAAAAGTTTTATAAGAATTATGCAATGAAAATTCTGGTTTAGATATTTGTTCCCGTTGAGAATCTAATACAGAAACGTATTCTATTTCATCTGAGAAAGATTAAATTATTTCAAAGAGAATAATTGATTCCGGTGCATCAAAGGACGATTCTGTTATTTCGTTTAAAGAAAATTAGCATAGTATTCCAAAATACGGTCCCGAGGAAGAACAAAATATTCTTTCATCATTTCTATACTGCATCAATTTCAAAATTAAAATTATAGCAAAAGGAAATTAGTGGAGATTAAAGCTGTAGTCTTAGATGACAATTTAGTCGAGGACATGAAAGCAATCGTGGTGCAGAAGAAAAAGAGAAAAATGCATAAAGCAAGCCATAGTTCAATAAGAAAACGATGGAAAATTAGATATTTTGAAAATGAAGAAAATCAATCAAAAGATGAAGAAATAGTAAATATCGGTACAGTGTTAATATAATTTCTGCAAATGCACTTTAAAGACTTCCTTTTCAAAATGTTTTGCAAGAAGCAAGCGGGAAAGCTACTTTTGCTAAGCGAAAAGTAATTGATGAGAATACAATTAGAGGATGGAGAGTTTTGTCAATGAAAATATGCTACATATATAGCAATGCATAGAAGCCAAAGGGCGTTAAAAGTCATGAAATCTTAACTTGTCACTTGATGGCGTAGATTTTTCATTCCTCTATTACATACTTTGGCTGCCAAAGGCTTGAGTTTATGGTCCAAATCCTGAAGCCCAAAACGTTTTATTGAAACGGTGCTTAATTTGTTCTAATTTCCAATGTCTAGGCAAAAAATTACGAAGAACTAAAATAGTATAAATGGAGGTTACAAACAATAGAACTAAGAACAAAAAGATCGAACATTGTCTAAGCAGCGTTCTTGCCACCCAGTACCCCGACTCTTCTGTAAGACCACGAAGAGGGGTGCGACGTAGATGTACCTTCTCGTGGCGTACCCTTGAAACGCTTTGCGCCAAAGTGATCTCCAATTCTGGCATGCAGCGTTCCTATAATGCTTAAAAACAGATTCTTGGAAATAGCGAAATATTTGCATTTTAACTTGAAGTCAGCTAGGTGACAAACATTTCAAATTGATCCATTTGCGTCCATTTAGAGATACTAGATATTTTTATTGAGAATTGTTTATTGTGTTTCAAAGCATATGAAAATGTTACAACTAAGGAACAAAGGCAAGATACCAACGTTTCTACAAAGGCAAGATACAACATTTTTCAGTATATGCCGAAAATCCCAATAGCTTGGGTATACTGTTTTGGGTTTTGGCTGATGTACAATAAAAACACAATACATTGTAAATGGATACACTTATTTAAGAAAAGACAAAAGCATACCAATTGAAGAAATAATTGATCAGCATGTCGATTTTCGGTTGATTGAGACCATTTATGAGTGTAACATCAGAGAAATATTGCTACAGACAATTTCTTTACACCTTTGAATAAATAAAAAAAATATGGTGTAGGGATTTATATTTATTTTAAATAACCAGTTACATTTAATTTTAAGTTACTTTCCTATAAGCCTTCATTCCTCTAATTGTCAGTGCCAGAATATTTCAATTTGGTAGAAATGCAAATTCTACCAGTGGAAGAATAAGTTAAATATCGACGTTCCAGTAGAGAGAGGGAGAGAGTCTGGGAAATTACCATGCGTGCTTATACGCAAACTTCTGTTTAGCAGTTACAGCTGGTTTTGATGTGGCTTAAGCGCTATTATCTTGCTACCACTAAATTCATTTACGCACTGTAGGCTACAGGATTATATGAGCCTTATAGTGTAATTATACTATTTGTGAACATCTTAAAGTTTGCTTATGCTGTTTTAGTTACCACCCCAAGTTGAGGCGTAGTATGTTAGCGTCAAGTTGACGTATTGTAAATGAGTTAAAGAGTTTAATAAAGGGCAGTTTTAACTCTTCCTCAGTGCAATCACTATTTCTCAAGATTCTACACAACAGAAGGACAGTAGAACTTTACAAAGGAATAAATGAATTAGTTAGGTTATCACAGTCAATCATGAAAAAAGTTTTGTGTAGAGCGTCTTAATGCATGAAACATTAATATTAATGTTTTATGTTGTAAAAGAGCTTTTGTTGCCATGTAATTCTTCAAAATAGAAAAAAATTTAAAAACAATTGAGGTATTTTAGCTCTGTAGCCAAAATAAATTGCATAAATGAATTACAATATATTTTATTTAGAAACTTTAAAATGCCAGGTTTTTTTCCCATTTACTAAGTTGTGGTCAAAATAACTGCACATCATAATCAGAGGTAAGCCTTAATGCTGGTGCTAATAAATGCAGTAATGACATATGTTAATAAATGCACTCGCTTTCGACATACATGAAATATTAATACATATATGTGCCAGCAAATATTACTCCTAAAAGTAAGATAATATATGCTAAACATTAATTCATGCACCTTAGGGGAGTTGCATAAATTCTACAGATTAGACATATTGTAAACAAATGTTTTAAAAAAGAAAAATTCGAGGCCTTAAACAATCTCTGATGAAAGGGGCGTTTATTTAACATTTTGTGTGTTACCTTTGTTTATTAAATATCATGTTCTTCACTCTTAAACCATACAATTCAGTTCAAGAGCAATATTGTAAAGTAATTTTGAAATGAGCATGTCTTTAATTTCCGATACTCAGTCTCACGGGCTGGAGATAAAAAAAATTTTTCTGTGCAACGTTGCCTTTCCTCTCTTTGAAATCCTTGAGTTTGTTAATCAAGAATTCGTTAAAGTTTTACAAAAGATGAAATCCATGATAAAACAAATTCTAAATTTCAAATTTGGGCTTCCAGATGCCCGTATTCGCAGTAGGATTACGTCATTTAAAATTGGATGGCTCTAGGTACCGTTATTTTATCACAATGCGAGAAGCATACATACATTTATACAAATTCTTCATTATTTAATTTCTTTAAATATAATACAGGGCGATAATATTTGGTCGCAGCAATTTGAAAAGGGAAACAAGGCTTTTAGTGAATCAACGCAAAAAGCTAAAACGAAATGAATAGTCCTTCTGGGCAAATTGCCCCTTTGGACTAATAATTACAAGACATAATGATAAATTTTTAGCACCTTATATCTGATAACTTTGTCTTAAGCAAGAAATAAATTTTCAAAAGAGGTTTTACATGGAATACGTAAACTGAAGTATTAGCTTATGCAGCGTAGAGCAAAGAATTAAGAGAAAAGTCATAACAAAAGAAATAAATATAAAAGCATTTCCAATGGATATAATAACTTATTGCTGTTTGGCATTTACTATGTTTTTCGAGTTAATTCGTACCCGCTTATAAACTTAGAGTTGGTTTTGTTATAAGATTGTTTATATCACCTTGGAACGCACACAAAACAGATGCGTATAAATTTATTAAAAAATGCGTTATTTACTTAAAATAAATTCTAGTAATTGGAGAATTTCACATGATCGCTTCGAGAATGTTGTCTGTGTACTCAGAAACGCTTAGGGAATAGGTATTAAAAAACGAGAGGAAAAACCTTGATGTAAAATATAACTCATTTGTTTGCTCTAACATTCTATCCATCTTTTCCTCGAAAGAGAAAAATTAGAAAAGGTTTGAAAATCTTAGAACAATGTTTTTAATGTTTAATGTTACTTCAAAATAAACTTCACAAAATTATTTAATCAGTAAAGTCTAAACATTTGCTTTCCTGCAAAATGATGTAAAATCGCTTTTGAAAATCGTCGAAATGCGATTCGAAAGAACTTTCAGCGAATTGCAAAATGTGCATCTTAGATAATGCACTTCCGCAGCTGCTACATTAAGGAAAAGGATTTCAGGAGGCCAGAGACATCCAGACTTCAAAGTATGCTTCCCAACCAAAGCCACTTTCGTTCAATTCCAATTTTAAATGCAGCATAAAAGAAAGATATCGTCTTCACTTCGATCTTTTTACCTGTGGCTAAACACATTGCCTAATACATGACCACGCTGGGATCCCAGATTTAGATGGCAAGTTCTTTTTCCCATTTCCTGCCATGAGGAGAATTCGTGGAGTTGCTATTTTTACAAATCGAAACCACTGCTGCTAAAACACGTAAAGATCCTTGTATGAGGGTCCTGTTACCGATCTCTCGTGTGTTTATTTGCGAGTCTGTAGGGGTTCTCTGCAAATTTCATTCAGAAATACTGTGAAAACATCCTCTTAGAATCATTGCACAAAAATTGCTACAACTATTATTACATATACTTTTAAACCTGTTTTAGTTTTTTGCGTTGTCAGAGTAATTAAACTAATTAAATCACATTCTAAATTTCATCTACACACATAAAAATGTACCTCTATTTTAATTAGGGGTTAATTAGTTTTTAAGAGCTTATTTGCTCAGTTAATTTTTAATATAAGTTGAAGTAAATTTTTGTTAATTAATTTATTTAAGCTTAGCTTCCTTTATTTAGGAAAAGTTAGATACTCGGATTTCAGTCTTTGCTTCTAGGTTTCTTTTTCTCATTTTGGAAGAGGTAGGATCTTAAGTAAAGTTTTAGTACTATTTGAGTTTAAAAATATAAATTATTGATTTGAAATTTACACATGGTGTGCACAAAAATATTGCCTTTCTGGTGAACGCATATTTAATAATCTAGATTAAATAGTTAAAAAAGTGTTTATAAGTAAGTTCATATTTTTATTAGAAATAGCGAGGGATTTTCGAGATTTCGAAATCAAATTCTTGATGCTCTTTAAGCTATAAAAGTTGGGAGATTTGACAGGTGATTTTATGGGTACTCCTCTCATTTCCGCAAGGTGAAAAGCGCGGGAAATAATTTACTATTCTTTATTGGTTTGGTTGGAGTCAATGACGCAAGTGGTTAAATTAAAGTAAAGAAAAAGTAGAAATGTTTCTGTTGCCTTTTTTTTTGTGCCGTGGGAGCTGCAAGTTCCTTTTTGGCCGTGTCTGTAACGTGGCAGCCTTCATCTTTCGAATCCGGGTGCTCGTATGTTTTCCATACCTTGTACGAAACATTAAATTATACGTATTTTTTCCTGCATTTCATTTAAATTTATTTCCTAGAAATTTCATTAGATATAATTCTCATTCAATTACTTCAGTTGTCACTTCGCGGCAAGACAGAAATACCTAAAAACTCGAAATATTTTTATTAAAAACTGAAAGATGTACAAAAACAAAAAAAATCAAATAGAGTTGAAGCAATTAGAAAAACAATTTTTACAATTAAAATTACAGTTTCTATGCAAAAACAAGCAATTCAGCCAGCAGGCAAGAAGGCATATTTTTCGGTTCACAAAACTAAGTTTCTTTTTGGTTCCATTCGGCAAAAAGACACTGAAGGTGCAGAAGGACTTAATTCACTATTCTGCTAAGTTTAAAATGTTGTTAATTGTTTTATAGAAGAACGTTGAGCTAAAATACTTTCATGTATAAATATGAGCTGCCATAACACGGAATTGTGCATAATCATTGAGAAATAATGTATAACGTAATTATAAAGTTACCTGATTAATTAAGAACAACGAAACAAGACATCAGTTGTAATGTTTTCAGTATATGAATAAAGCGCCATTCACCCTGCAGACACAAAAATAGGGTCAGAAAATGTGTCACAGAACATTTAACACAGTTAACGTAACCATATCAAGGATATTTTCAAGGCAAAAATTGGAATTTCACTACGATACGAAATTTTGCATAAGGCGCTGGAATGTTGCACGTAGAAGGCAAAACAAGACAGATATCGTTTATCGAATGGTAAGATGTTTATATAGAAAATATAACAGAAACCAAGTAACAAACAAAAAACTGTAGAAGAGAAAAAAAATCTGCTTATTATAGTTAAAATTTACAAATGTCAGATATTTATATCGTTGTTAATCAAGAACACATCATACGCAGTCAACGATGGATACAATCGTGGTATGAAGTACATGAATACTTCCTTAAGGTATTCAGTGTATTAGAATAACACCTGCAGTCCTGGGGATTAGATAACCTCGAAGCCAGAGATCCAGCGGCGTTATATCTGCTCAGAGGAGGGCATGGCAACAGAAAATGGTATGAGGTGATATACTCATCAATTCTGAAGAAATAATTTCACAAAAGTGCTCAAAACGGCCAAGAGATGACGCTTCATTGATAACAAAACAATAGCTAGCATAACAATTGATTTTTGGCAAAGACTACGTTCTTTATAACAAATGTTTAACATGTCGGCCGTCATTCATTAACCATACCTGTAGTCGAGGGACAATAATGCGAGCAGCATATGTGTAGGTATGGTGAGAAATTGTCGTCTGATGTTGCCTTGTAATGAGGTCAGACGATCCCGGCAGACTTGTGAATTCAGGCAACCTCACAACCAATAATCATACGGATTGCGATATAGGGATCTGAGATGCCAAGCATGACAGAAGTGCCGGCTCAACACGCGATTTTCATCAAACAATGTGTGCAAGAGATCTTTCAAACGTATAGCAACATGGGGTGGAGCTCCATACTGCATAAAAGTCATACCTTTCAACAGATGTTTATCAGCCAGACTAGGGGTGATGCATGTGATTCTGTAACATATCAGACTACCTTGCACCGCTGCACATGTTGCTTTTGACAGTTTGAATGGCATAATCACGAATTTCCTAGAAGAAAAAGAAGCGATCACTATTGAAGTCCCATCGCTATGGCCGTGATAAATCCGTATCCCATCGTGACCAACACCTAGACGCGAGAACAGAAAAGTGAAAAAAATTATGAAGTGACTGATTCCCCCTCTCACTACCGCTCATTTCATATCTCATGCGATGTCCATGACGTTTTGCTGCCCAGAGTCATATGTTGGCCTTTTTTTGGTATTTTTTTTTTCTTTCAATAAAATCCTATGTCATTTACCTCTCTACTTGTATTACTCCGCGACTTATTGAACTTTCAAATGTTAACGGACTTTTGGTTCACCTTATATATTCGTATTCGTCGTTGACTTATTGAAGGTGAAATATGTCTGGTCGATCCAAGGAAGATAACAGGCGCATAAGCAACTTGTATTTTAGAACTTGCTGATTATACTGTTAACAGTTTGCTTTGAAAACGGGCCCATGTGGACGAATTCGTATGAAAGTGATGTAATGTTTCAGTGACACTGCAACTGTTCGCGGAATATAGAATCATGATTTCACCAATTTGCTTTTGGGAAAGTCTCATTCTTTTTTCCTGTGAAATGCGAACCTAGTGCTAAAAGCAGGAGAATGTTCTCTTTTTCTGAATATTATTATTATTATTATTAATTATTATTATTGTTATTAACAAGATTTTTCGAGAAATAAAGAAACAAAATAACGAAGACCATAACAGGAAGCTTTAATTATGGCACTGTTATCTAATATCCGAAAAGAGTAAGCTATTTTGTGACGGTACTAGTTTGTCTGCTTTTCATTGCTTAAAGACTGATATCTGTAGAGGTTTTTTTAGTTCTACATAGTCTTATAATGCCTTATGCTGAATATATAATCTTGTTCCATTGGGAAATACAGGTATTTGTGCTGCAAATGACTATGATACGACTACTTTGATTGTAACCGCGATAAATATTTTACTCCTATTTTCATGTACAGCAGGCGCGTGTCATCTGTAGCTACCCTGCAAAACTTGCAATGAATTCTTCTCTCTCCACTTTAACGAAGCCGCCTTCAATTAGTGAAATAATGTATTACCATCGTGTATGGGTATTGTAATTTGAAAAGTAAACTAAATATGCTAAATGTGAATAATTCACTGACATTTGGTCTCATTAATTTATTATTTTTCAGAGGATGAAAGCATTGCTAAAAATGTGCAAAAACTATGTAACATAAAATTTAATTCGTCATTTTTAAAATTTGCTTTATTTTACAAATCAACAGTAATTAAGCCTATATTTATAAATAGCGCTTTACGAGTATTTATAAGGTATTTTCTCCCTCCTTTCTGCATGCCTTCATGGTGTAACGGTAGCACTTTCGGCGCGTATTCGAGAGGTCCAGGTTCAAGTCCCGGAGAGGCCATTGCACATTTTCCATGTCTCCCTGCTTCCAAAATACCTAATAAATCTAAAATAGGGGCTGAACCAAAAGATAGCGGATGATGACCAAAAGATAGCGGACCCAATCACCACCAGGATTGGGTCCTCTAATCCCCAGTCGCCCTTTAAAAGGAAGAACATATAAGACATTTTCTCTCTCCTTTCTGCACGCCTTCGTGGTGTAAGAGTAGCAAACTCGGCGCTTATTCGAGAGTCCTGGTTCCAGTCCCGGCGAGGACACTGCACATTTTCATGTCTTCCTTCTTTAAAACTACCTAATATCACTATATATTACGTTACGGATGCGATCTTATATTTTTTATTAAAAGCATGATTCAGCATTAAGCATTAAAAGGAGACTAAACTGAAACATAATTTTCTGAATAAAGTTTTCCTTTCTTATTTATATCCTGTTAGTACAAGTTTTAGAAATGAAGTTTAAGTCTTAAAACACTTCATAAACAGGTAGCATATATGAAAATATTTGAATAGTTAAATTAGTATGGCAAATTCATAATCCATTACTTTTTTTAAAAAATTTTGATTAAAGAGGGAAATGGTAGACAATAATTGAAAACTCAGTGAATAGTACGTAATTCTACCCAGTCTTTACTCAAGCTAATAGAAATAAACAAAGAGCTCGCGGTATTAGAATACATGTTGCTTTGTTTGTGTCTGCTAAGCCTGTGTACGTTACGGAAGAAAAAAGAGAAGTCCTAAAAAGAAGTGGAAGGTAAATGCTGCAGGGATGGTGAAACAAGAAAATCATGATGAAGTGTTGTTTCTTGCTTTTGACATTTCAATTTAATTATATTTATCTGCGTTGTTTATTTTTTATGACTTAAAAGTTCTATTTGTTTACGTAGTATTATTATCACGCAGCTTCAATAAAAGGGATTACTTTGAATGAATTTTGTAGGAAATAACTGCACTTCTCAACATGTTTCGTAAAAAATTCGATATTTTAATTAACAATGCGTTGCTGTTGTCGTTTCTCGCATATTTGAATAGCTAGCTCACGAAATTCATTGTGGCAAGATGTCAAGAGTGGGTCTGTTGTTGGCAAAAGCATTGGGTATCATACAGATGAGTACGATTTTGTTCAGTTCCGTTCCCAATTTCGAAGGAGATCATCTTGGGGGGGGAGTCCCATCCCCTACTACAACCTCTCGAGAGGTCTTGTGACGGGGAGGCATTTAGAATGCTCCCCACGCCGCACAGACAATATACATTTACAATCAACCATGCGTTCTCTGGGATTCGAACCCGGGAGTTTCGGTATGGTATTCGGAATCATAAATCATCGTCCCGGTTGGACGGCTTAACAATATGTTGTTGTAGTAAAAGTGAAATTTACAAATTGAAATTGCTTTTTTCGTATAACATATATTATCTTACGCATTCATTGGGGATATACACTAATCTTTTCGTTACGAACTGAAAACCTTCCATCTGGATTGAATGATGAATTATTTTCAGCAATATCATAACTCATAATTATAGACATTTTCCAGACTGGTAAGTGTACCGAATCTGATTATTGAATTAATAAATTATTCATTAATCAGTTTGTGAATCCCGAATTTCTTCTTTAAGAATTTTTTTTATACGATATTCATTGGAGGATTCTTTCTTTCAGAGGGTAAGAACAGCTTAACCGTCTAGAGAAAACATCTTGAGTACAGGGAAAACAGAAGACCTGATTATTAAGTAGTACTCATATTAAGTAGTGCTCAGTTATGTAATATTAGGAAACCAGCTCTAGTGATGACGCTAAAACCACTGGGATATGTTGCATAGAAATAAAAATAAAGAAGTATAAATGACAAAAGGGTTACTTCAGGGTGAAATCCAAGATGAAGGGAGAATATCCTCGACTCTCATTGTCAAGAAGAAATTAACCAAAACAAGTTCTTCCCTTAGCAAGGTCAATAGTAGAACCATCATTATTGCTGATAGAATATTGAGGAGTTTGAAGCTCGGTAGAGGTTTAATGTTCAGATCATAATAAGACAGCAATTTATGCAGGTATACAAATGGAAATACATAAATCTGCTTATCTTAAGCTTGCTATGTTCTGAGCTTCTTCATTTCCTTGTACCACTTTCTTGCAATTTTAGCAACAAGAAATCTAACAGCTTTCTTCTTGCAGTTAGCTAAGTATCTTATGCAGTGTAAGATAATGCGTACTTAAACAACATCCATAGAAATTAAAGATAAGTTGAGGAATTATACCCCATGGTACAAGTTAACTGTCATATGTAAGATAGAGCTCATTAAATGATAAAAAATAAAATGGAGTATTTATCATCAAATTATGTGACAACAGGCATGGCAAGATTAACTGCTTTTGTACTACGTCGCTTGCCGTTCAGTTTGTGTAAACCTCTGGTGTCAAAGGGTCTAGTGAAGAATCAAGAAACTTTACAAGAAACAAATTATAAGGTTCCTCCTTCAATCTCTTGACTCTTTTCGTGAGCATAAACTGTGAAACCCTATGT
>KK121805.1:0-59932 GCA_000611955.2 Stegodyphus mimosarum
GATATGTATCGTCAGCCTATAAAATCCCCTAGACGCCGAGTCCACATATATATATATATATGTGTGTGTGTATATATGTAAGATAGTAAAAGTAAGTCCTGTAATAAGCTGTTAAAAATCTGAAAAAAAAACTGTCGCCCTTTCAAATACAATTGTTTAATATATATAATATATATATAACTTAAATTAATTATGCCTTTTATTTTTTTTATTTTTAAAAATAATCAAGGAATTTTTAAATTATTTAAATTTAAAACATGAGAAACTAATAAAATTTAGAACGAAGTAAGAGGAAATCTAACAGTTGCAAAATTTTTCCATAAACTCTTTTCTAAAAATTATTAAAATTTAAACTAAAATGTTTTAAAAAATTCAAACCTGGATGCAATTTAATTTTCAGATTTCACTGCCCCAAATCAACTTAATAAGGAGTAATAATTTAAGCATCAGAACGCAACAATTTAGGAGTCCTGAACTTGGTTTCGTTCCACTTGACTCTTCGAACAAAAATTTAAAATAAATAAATTAAAATTTCTGTATTACAATAATTACACCCTTACTTATAGGTGATAAAGTTTATACATTAGACGGAAAGGATTGTACCATCCTCTAAAATTCTTTAAATAGAATTTTTAAAAAATTGTGAAAGTGTTTAATTTTATAGTCTATTAATATGCAAACTGAAAAATAAATAGAAAAGAAGTTTCAATATATGAAAATTTGCTTTTTTTATTTTTTTAAATTATAATATATTAATATACAAGTTAATTTTCTTTAATTAATTATTCATATTTTAATGCTTCGGACGGACTCTTCAGAAGATATTTATTTAGAACACTAAAACCTAAACAATTAAGGAGTACTGATCCCACGTTTTGTTTCTTGAGCATAGATAATGCAAAAATTTAAAAAAAAAGTAAAAAGAAGAAAAAAAAAAGAAAAGCAATTAAAAACGGTTCCTACGCAGTAATATTTACACCTAATCTCAAAACGTCCAGCAGTTACCGCAACGGGATTCCAATCTGCGCAAGAAATAAAATAATACAATATATTTAAACAAATTAGAATTATAAATAATACAAAAATTGTATATATACATATATGGCAGATATGTTCCCATACTAAAAACATTTTTTTAATTTAGAAAAATGAGAATATATTTAAAAAACTCGTTGAGCATTCATCGAATAGTTATGATATATTATAAAAATATACAAAATTGAATAGATGTGGAAAATTGCTTCATAACATAAAGGTTTGGTAGCCGTAATATATAAAACTTGATAATGACTGTATGGGTAAACCCAATCCCAGCGAATTCTAATTTCCAAGCTTAATATTAATTTTAATTTACTTTGAATTGCCTGTTCTCTCTCTTGATAAACGTAAAACTAAATTTACTGAAAATAGCACTTTATCGAAATTGTAGTGTATGTTTTCCCTACTTTGCGCTAATTATGGCATTGATTTTGCTTCTTTAACAATTAATTTATCCATTATTTCGTTTGTAACAGAACGTAGAGATAGGTTTCAGGCTCAGAATAAATTCGTATAGAATGAATATCTCGCGAATTGTCCGAAAGGAGCAACGTTCAGTCCATCATCAATTTCAGCATTCATTTAAGTTTATATTAGAAGTCTGCCTAATTTAATTAAAGCATAATATCTTTTAATTACTCAAATTTAATTTTAAAAACTATAATTCATCTTAATAGATGTGGGATTTATAATTCATATAAGCGAAAAATGCTTACTTCAATTTACATAATTTGGAATATTAATTAATTTCATAAATTGAAATATTAAATTTTAAATATTAATTAATTAATGCTTACACTGCCTTATTTATTTTAATATGAATACTTTTGGGGTTGGTAAAATAAACAGAGTATCCACATTTTACAACTTCAGTTTCAAGTTCAAAATTAGAATCGAATTGCAGAGTAAATTCCCTCCTAGAACGCAGTAAGAATGGATTTAGAAACGAAATACAAAGCTTTACTCATTAGTAATTGAAATACTATGCTGTAAATTTTGGGCTTGATTTGGGCAATAATAACGTTCGAAAAGCACAATATTCTTATAGTTTCAGGCGTGTTTGCAAATTCTTTCTGAACTTTTTCTCAAGAAAACATCGTTATTTGTAATATGCAATTAGATTTTTAATCCAAATGCGCATGCAAAGTAATTCAGTAATGAATTAATAGAGCTGAGTTCAACGTATTACTTTTTTTTCCTAACAGTTGCTATTTTTCGTTTAATCCTGCCGTCTTACATGTTTGTTGGTTAGCCTTCTTTCTAGAAATATGCAAAGTAAGTAATTTTAAAACAACCAAAGAATATTATTTTTAATGTAGTTCCATATTTGAATTATTTATGGTAATTGTTGGAACAAGTTTCGTTATAATATTAATTTATACATGGTTATACCAGCTAATGAATACTCATTCGTAGTAAGATGAGCTCAAGTCTGAAATAAAATTTTTAATAGACTGACACACATTTCCATTTCAAACAATAACATTTTCTAAATAATTAAAGTTAAACTATTAGTTTGAATGCTTGCAATGTCAATAATTAACTACATTTTGCTCAGCTGAGTAATAATGAATAAAGTGTTTGCAAATAATGAATTCATATCTGATTCTATGCTACGTTCCTGTTTGGGAAACAACTGAACTTTAGTTAAACGTCAGCGTCTATTATGTGACTTATGTGTCCATATGTGTGATCTACTACCATCAAATACCATCAAAAAATTAAATAGACCAATAAAATACATAAATAAATAAGTAAAATGATCATTGTAGCTATGAATTTATATGTGGCTGCACCAACTGCTGAATACCTATTATAAAGTTCAAAGAGGTAAAGTGTTCAATATACATTTTGGTAGACGGATAAATTAATGGTATACTTTTCTAAAACAATGAAATAATCACAGTATAGACATTGCTTAAATTGGTGGCTAGAGATTGTTTTGGATTAAGTGAAAATATTATACGAGGTTTCCATAATTTATTTACCGTATAAGGATATGTTTTAAATAATACACAGTAACAGATAAGGGAAAAGACTTCTTGAATTTTATTTAGCATGCCAAAGAATTTGTATTTACACTGGCACATAGTGCATCATTAGTTGCTCGGAGAATATAAAGTTTATTATCAATTTCCCTACTTAAGCATTTGCTGAGTCATATTAGCTTTTTCTGTTGGATATTTCATTATTCAACTCTTTCATGCGTCGAATCCTTTTAACATGACCTCGGTTCTTCACGTAGCCCCAGAAAAAAGAAGTCGAATGGTGTGACGTCCGGAGAACAGGGTATCCATGAAACTGATCCACCTTTACCAATCCAGCTATCTGGGAATGGTTGATCAAGGAATACGTACACATGTGTTGCCTAAAGGGCTTCATTCTGTTGGAAAAACAAACTTTTTACTGTATTTCTTCTAATTGCGACTCCAAAAGCAATATCAGCATATCGAAATAGTCATCCAAATTAATTGACGATCCCAAGAAAACAACAGACCATGAGTTAGAGAGCATCAAACGTTAACTTAAATGCTACCTTGTTCAATTTCTCTTACAAAATACGGTTTTTCTGACATCCAAATCCCGTAGTTGTGTCAATTAACCTTTCTTCAGACATGAAATTTTTCTTCATCAATGAATATTGATTCTTTATTAGGCTGATTATTAGAAAAGGATCGTCATTAATTATACGGTCAAGAGTGTCAAACGAAAATTCCTTACGAACGTCTTAATTACTAGATTTCATTTGTTGACATATCTACAATTTATACGTTGTCACTTTGAATCGTTCTTGATCAATTTCATGAACAATCGACCTGAAAATTCCTGTTTGCAGGCTGGCACAGTGATTGGATTTAGACAAACACACCTCAAATGGAGGAAATATTTTCATCACTGAACGTTTGGCCTACCTGCACTTCTATTATGAAAAACATGTCCGGTCCGACGAAACTGTGTTAATGATCTTTTAGTTGATTGTTCCGTTGATGGAGGTTTATTAAATTCGCATCGGGATAGCATCTAAACGCTTTTCGGAGATTTCATTCCTCGTAACCAGAGAATGTTTACTGTGTTTTCAACGCATGATGCCATTTTGTCTGTAAGCAAAGAAGTCCCTTGTCGCCTTGTCCTAAAGTTAGAACAAACGAAATTCTTTGAGCTAAAGATTATGTGGACATAAATTATTTCCTGTTACTTCATAAAATTACGTTTTAATTAATTTTGTTATCCGTTAATTAAATTGCGGACACCCTATATATTATTGTACCCTGTACATAATAGAAAATACATATAATATGATTTATTGATCGGGCTGTGTGGCTTTACTTTCTTTCCGCATCCGTAAGGCAGGTAAGAGTCTGTTACCCATCGGAAGTGTTTCACGAAATCATTCTTCCTATTAAGGAGTAACCGTTCTGTTCTTTATCGTGCTCTACATAATCAAATTTAATGCAATGTACGTCATTCTTTTCTTGATTTTCATCTTTACAGTACAGTGCATTGTACTAAAAATGTAGCTCCGTTGTCTAAGTCTCATATTTAGTAAATGCCTGTAGGAGGAAATTTTTATCATCCATTTGTGTTTTTATTCGTCAAGATGGCTTTGAGATTGAGTTACAATTAAAAATTTACAATAATTTGATTAGTATTAAAAGTTGATAAACTGCTTGAGACAATTAGGTCTGGTTGAATAGGAAGTCTAAGAAAGACGCTGTGTCCTAGTAACACACGCGGAATGAAAGTAGAAAATGCAGAAAGTAAAGTAACACATACAAAACCTGAAGAAAAATTATTTTCCCCAAATACCTAATCGTTAATAAAATCGTAGAAGAAAACGTGAATGAGCTAATAAATCATAACAACACTGATGTTTCTAATTATTTCAAATTTTAGCTTTTGAAAAGAATCTATGAATGTATCACTGAGGCAAATTTTGTGAATTTTTCGATCATTGATAAAACTTGAGCTTCGAGATTTCCTTCTGACAGTACAATTTTATTACCTTTCATAAATAAATATACGGTACCTGTTTTACTTGCCATATTGTCACGAATTATTATTTCGATAAAGCATTACATATTTATTGCAAGCTAAAATGCAGTACATGTAGAAAATACTTTAAAACACTTTATGCAAAATTTCACTATAGGTTAACTTTTACGAGAATGGATCCAGGAAAATGTTTACGAGGTTATTAAAACATTATTTACCGATAACAGACAGAAAATTACAAAACGGAATTACAAAAAGAGACATACTAGCCAATAATTTTCCCAAATAATCACCAATCTATGTAGGGTAATACCTTTTTTAAAAAGACATCTAAGAATCTTCTTGAAAAGGACAGTACATTTTACTGCATTATAAGCATTTACATTTTTTTTACAAGTATGTTAGTATAAACAAGTAAGCTTCCACTAAATTTGAATAAACTGCGCGTGCTACTAATTTACATACTCTGGCACGGGCATTTCTAGGGGAAAATGAAGGCTAAACAGGAAAGATAACTTAAATGTTAGTTAAAATAAATATAAATCCTACAAGTTCTCCTAGCTTATGTGACACACATCCAGTTTGCAATTTAAGGTCCGTGCTTCGAATTTTAGGGCAGCCATAATTTATATTCATGCTTCCTTGCATCCAAATCCTAGTAGCTAGAAATATCAATAAACTTATTTTCTCATTTAACAGACTTCTGAGAACTGAAGACGATTTTAACACGTTTTTCAACATTATTCTCAGAGTTGTTACAATACGTCCTCCCGTCCATTCATAGGAACGAAATTTATTGTTCTGGAGCAAGTCAGCGGAAATAGCGGAGTTCAGCTGGAATTTTCTTTACAGAGTACGTTGCCCAGGATGCACTACTAAGGAATACATCGCTACCACACCCGTGAGAATTGGGGAAATACACACACACACCCAAATTTTATGCCAGTCTCGATCATGCAGCTTGGAATTCAGACTAGCAGTCAGTCTTCGTTAACCATTGTACCGTCCAATAAGGCTGTTACGGTGTGTTTTGAGCATTAATTAATAGGTCGGGATTGTAAAACAAAAAATAGTTAAATTGTTTGTTAATCAAACTGGAATATATTAAGCCTACAGTTTGCAAGTCATATAATATACCCTAAATCAGTAATATACCCTAAATACTAATTTACACTAAATCAGTAATTCAAGGTTTAATCTTTTATTTTCCCTTTATTTATCTATTTAGCTCTTGAGTTCTTTCCCCGTAGACTAACTTTTCATAATAAGATGATTAACCATAGAAGAGAATCTACTATTGTTGAATTTAATAATAAAGTGCGGTGCTTTTAAAATCCACTACTCGTGAATTTTGCTACCGATTTTATTTCTCAGCAGCTTAATTTTTTATAGTTAGATATTTCGCCTATGCAGAAGAATTTTTCTATTACTAAGCTAGCAAATACATTAAAAATCCGAATACATGATGTTGTCTAGCGTATTTTTCTAAATTAAGTGATGCATTATTATTTGTTGTTGAAGTTGTCTCTTTAAATTCTTCATTTCCATGTGCTGTTAAATTCCTTTGCGCAACTAACACACGTCCAATACTCGCATGTCGCACACTTTTTCCGTTTTTTGCAAGTGTGTTTTCGTAATACCGCGAATTAAATTAAACGGTTTTCAATCACTAAATTTCTATCTCTTGAACTTAACTTAGGACACATGTTCGTGGTTTCAAGCGGCGGTCGAAGGATCTAAAATGTTCTTTAGTTCTGCCAAATACACATGTTCCTACCGACGCATTTTTCTGCTTTAGACTCTACTCATGTAGCTGCCCTCCTTCTGCGAGTAAAATTTTGTCTTACAAGGCAGCGTCTTATTACAATAAACATGTGCCAGCCTACCAAGGTTACTTGAAAGTTTTTCAGAAAAGGGAAACAACATTTTACTAATGATATCAAAGTGAAAGAGTTTTTGCTTCGAATTGAAAGTGGAGTAAGCAACAATTTTCAGGCAATTTAGGGCAAAGAATGCTCAGTGGAAAGGAAACAACAAGTTATTTAACGAATTCTCCGCGGGAAGAGATTTAATAGGAAATTAGTCTAAATGTAATGAAACATTATTTAGAATATGTCGTGTGAGAACTATAAAAAAGAGGGAATTTTTTAAATTACTATGTCCTAGAATTTTCTAGAAATACCAACCAAGTGTAAAAAAATAATTGTGAATGGTACAGAGTATCAGATCTTACATGAAAGTGATCAGTGCAGTGATAAGTTTTGGGTGAGTAGAATTTAAAGATGGTTTCGATTTGTTTTCTCATATTGTCATTTGAAGAGACTGTCCAGAATAAACTAATAAAAAAAACTAACAAAATAAATTAAATAATGTAACACAATACACATATATTTATTTTTATTCATTATAGAAGAATCTCGGGGCTAATAATGAAGATCATTAAGTACGACGAACACTAATTTATTAAGGAATTAACACATAAAAGAAATAAAATGTAAGAGAGAGTTTTAAGTTCCATAGCTCTCGTTGAGCTTCCCAAGTCCTCAACTAACGTTCGTTACGTCACATTGTAAGGTTTTAGTTTAAACTAACAAAGTTTTATGTTAATTTCTCTTTCCTGTGAACTCTTATTTCAACTTCCCGTTAGAATGAACACGCGATTCAGCTTTATGCTAATTTGAGGTGGAGCCAAGTTTTGTATTTAAAGGTTAGCAAGGAACTTCTCAGCGTGAGAGCTTTTAGTCTCAGATCACTTCGGTTCTGTTCGACGTCCACCTGACTAGCTAGTATTTAAGTTCTAAGCCTTAGCGCTGTTACTCTAATACTTATTGAAGTAATCTAAGTGCGTTAGTATTAGCCAAATCTTGCTACGCACCATTGATAGTTTAGAATAGAGGTCAACCTCGCGTTAAAGCTCTGAGAGCAACGACTACTTAATTTTCTACTCAACTTTATTTTTAAATTATTTGATTGTTCAGTTTAGACCCAAGTGCGGTCATTATTTTCTGTTATCCCTTCCGAGTTGGGAAGTGGTTGTAAATAGTGGTTTAATAAAAGGGGATTTTTTAAACCCTTCTTACGTGCAATTATTCTACCACGTACACCGAACATAGCTGCATTCAGCTCCCTGTTCGAGATCAGAACTTTGACACGCCAATGTTCGCCAAACGTATGCACAGAACACTCAGTCCTGATAACATGACTGTAAGAAAAAAGAAATATTTATAGTTTTGTGAATCACGCATCATTTGACCGAAAAGCAGATGCGCGGTTTTAAAGATGAGTCAGTCCATCTGTTACAATAAGAAAAATTCTGTATAAGTTAAAAGCAAATAAGTTATTTAAAAACAGAGTAAATAGTAACATTTCGCTTTAGAGATTTATCTGAGGAATATTTTGTTCCCTCTAATAAAAGAGATGTCCAAGAGAAAAAATATGTGTGTAGATATTTATTTCTACTAACAAATAAAGAAAACATGGCATATATTCACGTAAAAAGTTGAAGGCACTCATTAAACCGTCATTAAACATGAAAGGTTAAACTTAAAAACTTAAGAATTTGTTTAAACGGTCTGTATTATGTTTTATAACCCTCGGAATTTAACTTATTATAAATAACAGATCGGAAACAATGTAAAATAACTTGTTAACTGGAATCAACTTTACAAATATATTCATTAAAATTAATCATGCTTACACATTGATATACGGAAGGATAACGATGTATCACAAATATTTCTAGGATGCAGCATATCGATGGATTTTGTGAACATATTTCTTAAACTGTATTTTGAAAATGCCGCAACGAATATAAAGTGACTTTTTAAAATTTACCAGATAACCAGAGGTAAGTGTCAGATTTGTATTAAAAATGGATATTAATTTCATCATCATTATTAAATTAAGAATTTTCAAAACGTTAGATACAAAGCGTCGAATTGAAAGAAAACACTACGATGCAGTATAGGTTATTTAGAATATTAATTTATTCTGTTTTTTCTTTGAATATTTTAATGATATACAAATACGGTGGCGGAATCTTTAATTCCTAACCTCACACTTATTAGCTTCTTACCTCCTGCACACTTCGCAGTAATCTGTAATTCCTCTCTGCCTTTATCACTGAGAACAGAGGTGGTTCTTGCGTTGTCCTACATAACAGACTATTGGGACATGTTTGCTTCGCTTTCTATCACACAGTGCCCAACATTTACGGATTGCTTTGATCCAGAACCATCCGCAAAGACAATCGAGTTAACACGAGTCTTTATCCGCATCACAAACGCAGATAATCTGACTGAGCGCGTGCTCACAATTGGTGCGTTTAAGATATTCGCAAACGTTTGTAGACCTTCTGATACCTGACCAGAACCCCGTGCACTGTGAATGAGGTGGTAAGGGAGGTAGGAATCCTGAACGTAATGGATAAACGTTGAGGGGGCCTTAATCTGATAGCACTAGTACCAGGGCTATTAAGGATTTAGAGCTCGCTATTTCCCGAATCCGCTTGTTCATCAGGTCTGACTCAAAGCGATGAATCGTGTGCCTTATCGATTGGAAGCACCTCCGCGGATTCCAATTCAAAGCGAGACGATTCCTCGGGAGCGATAAAGGAATTTGAATCAACAAACAAATTAGGAATGCAGATCTCGTGTAATTAGGCGCATATTTACACAGTTATATTAGGAAACATTTTACTTAGTATTTGCTATCCTGAAACAGACTGACACTTTAAATAATAGTTTTAATTTGATATGGAAAAGACACTTTTGGTATAGTTTGAGTAAATTAAAAATCAATTTTGAAAATGAGAAACTGACTGACAAGGAATAAAAAAGAAAACATTGACTGCTTGAAAACAAAAACCTCTGCTCTGATTAAAGCATACTCTGAACAAAAGAAAATATTTTTGTTGTTTTCCGCTAATTGCATCTTTCGGGTTATTTTTTGATGTTTTAACAGTATATGGAAATATTATCAGCTATCAATTTTTTCTTACGTTATTCATTTAAGAATAAATTTCTCAAAACAAATGTTTTCTTGCTTCGGATTATATATGAATACCATAGAGGCGTATTTAATTCATGTGTTAGTAAGGATGAAAAATGCTATTTGCTAATACCATTAGCTAGTCTAATTACGCTTCTTTAGGATTTCATAAATTTAATCTGCATAATTTTCAACTGCACGAGAAAGTATAAAAAGCGTAAAAGTATACACAGATGCAATCTGAAGTAAAGGCACATTTTTAAATTTAAAATATGGTGAAACATAAATAGCAATTTGATAAATTCAGGAAATTCTCATGAGTATAAAATTTAAAATAAATAATTAAATAAATGAGAACGTCAGTGTTCTCTGGAGAGCTTCCTGTGAATAATTTAAACATTAAATTTTAAATGTCACTAGAAGGAAAGAATATTCTTTCCATTCATTCTAGTGATACTCCATATATCTTTCTGTTCGCGTTTCATGATTTGGTATAAATTAAGATTATTGAAAATAAAAAATTTTGAGATAAATGGATTGGGATAATCAAATAGAAATTATATCTTGTCAAATATAAGTTTTGTATTTTATGAATTTTTATTGATCTCTTATAATCTCTTAAGAAGCTTAAAACATATGTTAATCTAATTAGAATGAGCCTTAGGATGCATTAAAATGTACCGTGGAATATTTCTACCCTTCTCTACTGTTTAAGCTGTCTCTACTCTAAAATCGACATAAAGGGTCTTTAATGAAATGTAATTGGGCAATATATCTAATTTAGTTTCTAAGCATATTTGGTTCCCATTGTCATTAATCTCGTAGAAAATAAAATAATCTCATAAGTGTAAATGTTTCGCAGAGAAAATTTTATTGTTTAAAAGAAATTTCTATACTCTTAATTTACTGTCTCAGGATAGACTGAATTCAAACTCTTATAGCCTTAACTATCTATCCATCGATTTATCTGTGTTTTCACATATAACTCTGTCTAAATGAAAAATATTCTCAATAGATTGGAACCGGAAGCAAGCATAAAACTGTAGATTATTTCATCAATAATATCAAAATATTAATTTATCAAAACGCCTTCTCAGTAAAATTTAATTTCTCTAGAAATTTTGGTAAATTTCAGCTCAGTTTGTTTTGGAATTTATTCGCAAGTTGAAATTATATATATATTGATTCATATTAACAGCTTAAATTACAGTTAATATTTCCAAGTAACATTTAGGTTTAAAATTGTCAGTACATTTTCAGTTAAGTGTTTATTTAAATAACACTAAAAATTTAAACACCTTAGAAAATATATCACGCTCTTCTTTCTGTTCTTATACTTGCCACTACGCTATACATTTATCTCCCAGTGCCTATGTTATAGTACTCTAAAAGTATAAATAACAATTTAAAATGTTTAAGCAATATTTTTTACAAAGCATAAGACACGATCTTATGTTCCATAAGCAATTTATATAATAACATAAGATTTTTAATGTAATGCACTAAAAAAGGCTAAGATCACATTTCTCAGAAATCAGCAAATAAATCGAATCTGAAATTATTATTTCAATTCCTTGAATTTCCAAAGACCTATATGTCTAGGCGTTAATGCGCATCCATTACAGGCAAAAGCCCTGGAGTGTGGATGACACTTTCTTTCCACAATTTTGACTCTCTAAAAGTGTTTGAAAACAAATATTCATATTCTTTTATCTGTCTAGGAATAAAAATAAAGAATGTCATAAGAAAACTGGGAAAATTTTTATACTATTTCCTTATTTATTATGCTTTTACATGCAAATATATTTACAAATAACGAAAAGACATTTTTTTGAAATCATTCAAAATATAAAATACTTCGATACCGGGACATTGACGAGATTTAAATTGTAGGTTGAATTTTGTCCTCAAATTTTTAAATCGAGAAAATACCATATATAAAATTCCTCTTTAAAAACTTCATGTTCCCTAAATAATGCATTATTTTATCCATTTGCTCATAAAGTGTCGTATACATAATTGAAAGTTTTCTCATCACTAGATAATATTCCTTAGTCACCTGACTACAACAGGCTCCAACACAGAGTATTTACACAACTACGACAAAAAAATGTACCCTTCTGAATTTTTTTAGCATTTTGTAAAATTTTATTTAAACAGTTATATTTACAAATTATTTAGACCTGTAATAACATAAAAAAATCTTTACTTCCCTCCATATTGAGAATAGGCCACATAACTCGAAATATCTTAGGACTCCAAGACCGCAGTTTTAAAGGCTGAAAACCTCATTTTCTGAAAGCAACAAATTGAAAAATTTTCCTATTTCAACAATAGATTTCTTTTTATGTCACACACATACACATAAAAGGGATTAAATTAAAATTTAATTTAAAAACTAACACGCAAACACACACACATAAAAAGGATCAAATTAAAATGTAATGCTAAAAACGTAAATCTACAAAGAGATATTATTACATACTCGACAACTTTCGACATATCGCGCGTATCCTCAACCCATCGTCGGTACCTCTTTGTAATCAATTGCCCTCATCGCGGCCGGCTTAAATTCTCACCAAAATATGACAGGCACAATAAAAAGGAACAAATTTTCTGTCTCTGACGTATTTTAGAATACATCGTAAAGAAATACTCTTGCCTCGATGGAATTCATGGTTTTGATACATAAACAATTACTATTAGGAAGATGCCGCTTTGATCGGTATCGTGGTTAACAATGCTAGTTGCCTTATTGATTGGCATGGGTTTGAAATCTGGGTTAACGCATGGTTGTTTGCAAGTCTGTACTGGTGAACCGGAAATTCTGCCGAGTAGTTTGACACTAGGATAACGGCGGCGGGAAAACTTTGGATTCATCCCCTGGACTATTGTACATCAGAACTGGGATAGAGTTGCACAATTAGTTCTGAAAATCTTTATATGTACAACCAACCAATCAGGAAGCTTTGATGTCTCAACCGCTTCTATCAGTACCTTTCTGGAAATATTTTTGAGAAAAATGTTTATTTTTCTATTGAAGTGCGTACTGCAGCATTGCGTGAAGAATCAGAAGCATCTTTCCCATCTTTCATTTCTCCATTTTTTCATTCTTTTTCTTCAGTCTGGTTAGATGTTTCATCCTTCATTTCTTGATCTGGTTCAGACAATTCATTAGCCACTTCTTTCATTTCTTCACCCTTTGATTATACAAATGCAATTACTGTCATATTTACATCTTCTATATTGGCTCTAGTTTTCTCTTTGAACTCCAAGATGTCGCTTCTAAGCTTCTTTTGCTCTACTAACATCCGTTGCAGTTGCTCTTTCAGATTTTTATTTCGCTGTTCTAGCTTTTCTTGTCCAGCCTTGGTCTCAGCCTTTATCTCTTTATATCCTGTTTTCATTGCAGCCTTCATCTCCTTCTGTCCGACTATCAACTCTTCTTGTCCGGCTTTTGCAGATGCTAACAAGTCCATCAAAGCCTTCATCTCTTTCTGTCCGACTATCAACTCTTCTCGTCCGGCTTTTGCAGATGCTAACAAGTCCATCAAAGCCTTCATTTCCTCCGTCATAGCTTTCTCCTGCAGGCGGGTCACTGGCATTCACTCGCAAAGCTCACTCCTGGCACCAGTTGCTGCTTTCTACGAGTGCGTGGATTTAGAGTGATTGAAAACAACACCTGATGAAGAATCTAAACACAATTTATTCGCCAGTATTACACAAGAGAGTTCCAAATTCACGTTTGCAGTCGTCGGAAAACTACTATAAACAGGCTAAAACAATCGGCAGCACAGTTTTCAGGCTAAAACGGTGAAGCACGGCCCGTACGGGCAGGGTATATATTGGTTTTGACCTGCTTTCGAAAACATTCTCAGGAAAGCCGATAAAAATTCTTTCTAGAATGTTCTCGCTCCGTCTATTGCATACCTTCAATTTTGTCGCCGAATGTCGCCAAATGGGCAATTTCTCGCCAAAACTGGCAACGCTAAATCCGCTTTCTGTGGAACCGCGAAGCTGGGCATTTCGCAACACTACCTTTGACTTCTCATTTGCAAAGAACGAGGTTTAACCACTCATTCATCCGAACTTCCATAAGCTTAAGAAATTAAAATTATTTATTCATTGCCTTAAACTTCGATGTCAATTATACTTATTTCTGAAACAGCTCACTTTGCGATTGGAAATTTACTCCTTTTGGGCTAGAATTATTCATATTTGAATTAAAGTCAGTGAGAAGAATTTTAAGCACCCATTTGAATGTTTACTGCCTAATTTTTGCATTATAACTGAAATAATTTCGAAACATTCTTTTAACCTTAATATACATGTCATTTTACGAAGTCATATCATGATAGGAAGGTTTTATGACATATAATTAAGGGTGAAAATTTCACTTTCAAACATTCAAAAGAAATCAAATAACTGAATGAAAATATAAAAAATATTAGAAAGATTTGAGAATTTTCTTTACAATACCATGATCTTTGGGAATTTTTAATCGTTCATTTAATAAAATACTATACAATACCGTACTATAGTTTATTACTTCAAAATAGGCATTCCAAGACGCTTGCCAGCCTTCCACATTTGTGATCGTAACGTGCATCAACATCGCTGCACAGCACTTACTTTCTCCGCGTCATTTAAAACTACACTTCACGTCAGCTTTCTAATCTCGTGCTTTTCATAAAGGAAAACATATTAAATGGAAATGATGAGGAAGGAAAAAGTTTAGCGGCCTAACTATTTGCTGAAGCTGTCTTTCTTGCAGTTAAGAAGAAAGTCAGGCTGCGAAAAATAATCTTGTAGTACTTATTTTAAACTAAAAGTCTACAGTATTTCTGAATCTGATAAAATCGATTACCAACTGCTATGAAAGAAACCAAAAACCTTTCAAGCATCAAAAATATATTAATTGAAAAATATTGAACTAAAATTCAGTATAATAATAACATAATTAATAAAACGAAAGTAAACATTTGTTCACTTCAAAAATTTAAGACCTATCCATCTTGCTTTTCTTAAATCCACTCTTGAAGAAAAATACTTTGCATTAAGCTTTGCATAGGGTAGTCACAAAAATCAACTTATTTGGCTAATATCGCTTGATACTGTAATATTTGAAAAACTGTTAGAAATTAAAAGTTAATCATTAAAAGATTAAACATTGGAAAGAAATTTGAAGCTCCTGTGATTGAGCTGCATCAAGGCTGTCCATTTCTTTTCAACTACAAGAAAACGGAGTTTCATTTCTGGTATTTTCAGTTCTCATTAAAAGGAAATCTTTTGTTAGGAAATCCTTCTGCATTTCAAACATTTTCATATTTAAAAAAATTGAAAAAAGGTACTCGACAAAATATTATTAATTAATAATTGCTACGAATTACGCTCTAAGTATACTGTATAGATTGAACTTTCTTCTCATGCATTTATTTTCTTTAATTAATTAATGAAACGATAATTTTATTAATTTAATTACACAGATACTTAAAATAATAAATAAATAGACAAGGAAAGGGAGAAGTAAGAAAAAAATTGAGCAAGTAAAAGAAGTGAAAGGAAACTAAAGGGGAAAAAAAGGCACGATTTTGTGGTAAGCACTGCAGACTGCAATTTTCTTTTATTGTGCTTATTTTACCTGTTTTGATATTAAAGCCTCTCACGCGCAAATAAATCTTCTTAATTTTCTTTATTTTTTTTTATACTATGCTTTAAAATAGCAATCAAATTTCTCATTTTACAGGATTTCGATATTTTGATTTTAAGACTTCCTCAATATTTTAATTATCTTTTTATTTTTCTCTTTGTAAATGAATGAAATTCGTACTAAAACAAATGAAAGCTATTTTAATTTGGAAAAGCAATAATGTGTTAAAAATTACATTTTAAACTAATAATGCGATTGCATTTTTAAAACTAAAACACACAATAAGTGTGATAAAATGTTTTTCTGCACTTCCAGAAAAACTAAAAGCGTAATTATTTGCATACCGATATGTTCCTTGTGTACGAAAATAAACAATACCTGCTACAACAGCTGTTCCTGACTTCTCGGCATTAAGATCCTTAATTACAATAAAAGCACTTCTTATCTCCCTCATGCAGGTCGTTAGACACGCTTCAAGGTGTCAACGGCTTTTCTCATTACACTTTTTTAAATTCAGGGCTCCTTGTTATGCGTATTACTAAATGACATCGCCACTTGCTCCATGTCAACTGCATGATGACATTCGAATTGTCGTCCAATTACCATCACGTTTTAGACAGAAAAAAATCCATATTCTTTGTTACTTCGTTGATAAATTGAGACTGAAATTCAAATCTGCGGTTTCGGTGTCCTTCTAGATTGCAATTTAGGGCTCTTTAACGAGACCGTCAATCATTTCGTGAGGTGAAAAATATTTAATGCAGATTATGAAAAAAAAATCTTACGTGCAAAAACATTGTTAGTAGTTTTTAAATGAAAGTAATCAGAACGATCGACAAGCAATGCATTCAAATTCATTTTTATAGGAACGTCCTTTCAATTTTTTAAAATGCAGTAGTAATTGCTGTTTTTTTAGTGGAACAGATTCCTGAATACATTTGTTTAATCAATATTTCTTATAGAAAGCATGAGATCTAAAATAATTATAACACTGAAATTGTAGCTACACTTAATATATTTTAAGTTACCTCTTTTTGTCCCGTTACTTCATCTAAGAGAATTTAGTGAAGGTCACTTTCTCAGTTTGCTAAAGAGGTATCATTTTAATTTCAGATGGTATTAAATTCTAGAGGGTATTTATTAATTGTGCTCTATATGCTGATGATTTTGTTTTCTGGATTTAGGCTCCCAGTGAGAAACAAAGTCACATGATAGGTAAAATAAATTTTGCAATGAAGTTTCTTTCAGATCAATGTCATGAAAAGGAGATGGAGGTCAACACTGAAAAGGCACTGTATCAGACCTTTAACGTTAAATCGGAATATAACTGATATGAATATTCTATATATAGACACTGTGATAAAAACGTCACATAACACCGAGTACCTAAGAGTTGTATTCGATAAGAAATTAAGTTGGAAAACACATGTTGAGGAGGTTACTTCAAACATGAAGGACAGATAAGGATTCTGAAAAGATGCACCTGTGCGCGGTTGAGTTTCAGCAGAGACACTCTTAATTTAACCTTTAACATATGTATTGAACCCGCTTTAACCTATCACTGCCAGCCTCCTATAACATGCAGTAAAGAGGTAATCCATAAAATGGAAGCTGCTCAAAACGCAATCCTGAGTCTGTTTACTGGTGCAGTAGATACGACTCCAACCCAGGCTATGTTATTGTTTACCGATAATAAACCAACAGAACATATTATTGAGGAATAGGCCTCGTGTCCTTTTAAGAAATTAATTCCCCTTCCAGGTAACACCTACTGGGGAAATTATGATACAAACAAAAACAGAAGCCTGAAATCTCAGACAGGTTCTATTCAGAGAATCCTGACTTTTAAAGAGAGATTCGATATTCCTGCAACTGCTGAAATTTTTCTAACCCAAATAGACCGTCGGTGTGTTAGTTTTTAGGAAGGCCGGGTCCATTTGGTGCAATCTGTTCATAAGAAAATAACAAGCGAAATGGAGTTGAAAGCTATTTCACTGGAGGCTCTACAGACCAGTTATCCCAGTCAGAACAGGTTGTATATATATATAAGGATTTTAAAAGATGGAAATGAGGGAGCTGGTGTTTTCTCTGACCTGTCTCAACAACTGATTCCTAGGTGTGAGAGTTTTGGTAATCCTCTTATTTTGTCAGACTCTAAGTCTGCAATTCAAGCTATCATCTCTTCGAAACCTGCTGATTATCAAAGAATGAAGAACTGTATATCTAATTTAAACATCGGAAATTATAAAATATAAAATAGTACTATAAACCGTATATAAAAAAGTTATTTTGCAGTGGGTTCCGGCTCGCTCTAAAATATACAGTAATGAAATGTCTGATTTTTTAGACGAAAAGAGAACCAAAACCCTGAAGATTCCAAGGAACCCTATTCTTCATTCTAGTATAGTGCGAGTAATGAAAGAACGCATGAATAATTATTTTCGATCCAGAAAACCAAATTAAGGAAACGCGTTGGAAGGCATTTCTTTCAAAGGTTATAGCTGCCTCTAGAGGAACTGCTGTTGCAGGTTTTCTGTTGGAGACCGGCCATGATTGCGCTGCAGGACACTTAGATTTAATATCTTTTCGTTCCCTAACTGTGTATGATGCGGGAAAGATACTGTATGAATGCTTCTCATCTCAAAGAGTGCCCTAAAGTGACTCGATTTATAAGTTACATACTGGAAGACCAGAGAGAGACTTCGAGATCACCAGGTTTTTGACGTGTGTTGTCTTTTAACATGTTGTAATTTTGCAATTCTGATCATTTTTATGCTGTTTTTCCTTCTCTTCATATGTTTGTGTTGCGTGTGCTTATCATATTAGTGTCAATCAATGTGTGTTTAAGTGCTACTGCTAAAAACAAATATAATTTACAGTCTTCTATTTTTGTACCCTATCCACCTCCTTTGTTTTTTGTATCTTTCGGTTTTGCTCCCACAATATAAAATTGCGTAAATGAATATTGTCAAGTGGAACCTACTAAGAAGATGCAAAAGTATTTTGGCTGAATATCTACTATTTCATCTAAACCATGAATATGTGCTACCTCGTTGTGGTTTTCCTACCCACATACTTCGAATTTTTGACAACATTTATCTAACTCTGGAAAACTTCTTTTTGTTGAATAAGCAGTTTAAAATTAATTTACATTAATTATAATGCACAAGTGAGAAATGGAATTTCTTGCCCCCTTTAAGCCCTCGTTTTATTTTGTTAAATAAAATTATTCCGCTTATAAAAGCAGCCCATAATTGTCATATATTTCTCTTTAATTATTTCAGTTTTCAAGCCAAGATCTGACATAAAACATCTGTTGTCAATTTTAAGTATGGGAGTTTATTTAAGGATGAAGTTATGTTTTAGCAGTTTCTTACCTAGAAATTCAAAACGAGAGTGATAGTCTAACTAGCACCTGGCTAGAAACACTGTAGGAGCTTCCTGAGTTCATTAGTTATGAATCCAAAAACTCTTTTGCCTTTTGCCGTTACTTAACCATGGTAATTTTGATAGAAATAAATTTAATAAGAAATTGAATGTGAGATGTTAGAACGAGTTCCCGTAAAGTATAATTTTGAGGTTAATTTGTACTCGTTTTCTATAATAAATTTCTTCCCTTATTTACAATACTTATAAAGAAATTATTTTATTCTAAAAAATTATTTTTAATTTCAGAAACTTTCCTTTTACTTCTGATTTCAGTTTCCTGTCGAAAGGTAAATTTTAAATTTTAATGACGTGTATGCAAATCTAAGTGAGTTGAAATGAGTATTCAAGCAGCGGTTTTAGGAGTTTGTAGTAGGAGAGTTAGTTCCGAATTTATGCCGCGTGTTTCAAATGGCTTTGTACATGAATTTTTGGTGCTTAGCCACTCTCTTTAGATTATATTGGTCTTCTAGGTTCCACTTGGCTGTGAGCAGCCGATTTAGAGGTTTAGATCCTTCGTATAGCCAATTTTACTTTACTGTAATTTTACATCTTAATTTTAAGTTACTTAGCCACACGCGGTGGTAGATTGCGAGCACAGAGCGAGTGCATTTTCTATATTAAGTTAAAATAAAATGGTTATTTGAACCTTCTTTTGTAGTCATCTGTTCCTTCGAAGAATAGCGAGAATTCTCTAGTTAGTCTTTTTAGCTATGCTCTACAGTGTATGGTTCCAAAACATACTAAAAGACTCTACATACTTAATCACTTCCTCTTTTAAAATTGTATCCGAAAATAAGTTCGCCAGACTGAATTTTCTGAGACTACAGATTATTTTAAAATCATCAGCACAACCAAAGATTAAAATGGCTTTGAAATAGGTATTGAAGTGTAAGGAAGATTGATCTATTATAGCAAGTCATTGTCATCGTAAACTTATGCTAAGAGCAAAATAATAAGCAAAAGATTCAAAGTGATAATTTTAAAAACACATATCTAAATTCTCATCATG
Source organism: Stegodyphus mimosarum (assembly GCA_000611955.2). Classification (NCBI taxonomy): domain Eukaryota; kingdom Metazoa; phylum Arthropoda; class Arachnida; order Araneae; family Eresidae; genus Stegodyphus; species Stegodyphus mimosarum. Next base: position 20,109 of record KK121805.1, read on the forward strand.
CATTTTTACTATCATCTAAATCATTTTGTTGAAACATCAGGATATTTTGAAGCAAGAGATGCGAAAAATGAGCAATGCCCGCGACAGGACTGGAAACTCGGAACTCTCGAATAAGCACCGAGTGTACTAACCATTACACCACGAAGGTATGCTAAGAGAGCGGGGGAAATACCTTGTCCCTTTTAAAGGGTGGACTGGGCATTAGGGAACCCAGTCGCTAAATCCTGGTGGTGGATAATCATCATTCACCATATTTTAGTTCGGACGCCACTGTAAAGACATTAGGTTCATTTCAAAGCAGGAGACATAAAAATGAGCAATGCCCTCTCCGGGACTCGAACCTCGGACCTCTAGAATACGCGCCGAGCGTTCTGACCAGTACACCACGAAGGCATGCCAAGAACGTGGGAGAAATATCTTATAACTTTTAATATTTTAACTAAAACTATGCGTCCTTAATATCATCTAAAGCGTAACAGATATTAAATAAGCAGACAGCAAATAATCTGTTTTCGAAATCTGATTTAAATGAAAAATAGTTATGTCGCATAAGAAGGAGGGACAGAGAAAAGTGGACGACACCAGAACTTCGCCTATGGATTTACAGGTCTTGCTCTGTCACGCTACTGTACTACTGCAACATCCATCCCGGGTCACGCAGCATGCTGCCTCAGGAACCGACCCTGCAAGGAATCCGCCACTTAGTGTGCAACATTCTCATCTTTGTCATACTCCAGCAGCGGCAGAACGTTAAAGTCGCTGAATACTGGTAGTTCGGCCCGACGATCGAATCCTGCGAACAGGCTGGCTGCATGGGCGTTTACGTGGCTTTCCCATGTGTAAAGTGTATACAAGCCAGTTTCCCTTAAAGAGTCCTCCACGAAGGTGTCTCTCCCCTTATGCAGATAGCTTTTGAGTGTTTTCCCGTAATCAACTAAACAAACCAAACGAACTTACTGTTGGTCCCTCCATGTTGGAGATCTCAGCCATGTATTCTGCATTTCCTTATACAAGAAGCAGCAGAATGAGAGTCAATTAAAAATTAAAAGAAAGGGAAATTTGGCACGCCCAGCTTCCGGAACAGGCAGTTTCTTATAAGCGCTATCTGATCAAACAGCCAGCATTTCGCAGCAAAATATGCAAGATAATTCAAAAACTGGAGGAACTGGGAATAGACTTGTGCAGTGCGGAATAGATACCAGTCAATGTCTCTTTTTTTTTTTTCCTGCAGATTTAGTAGAGATCAGCATTGTGTAAGTACTGTATATATTATGAAACATGTATGCGTTATGGCCAATGAAAATTATTATGAAATATGTAAGCATGTATTATGTAACAGGATCAATATATTATGAACTATGTAAGAAAGTATGAATTATATAAGCATGTGTATGTATGAACTATGTAAGCATGTATTATGAAACAGGATCTATGTATTATGAAACAGGATCTATGTATTATGAAACAGGATCTATGTATTATGAACTACTTGTATGTAAGCATGTACTATGAATTATGTCTATTATGTAACTATGTAAGTGTGTATTATGAAACAGAATCTATGTATTAAGAACTACTTGTATGTAATCATGTACTATGAGCTATGTCTATTATGAGCTATGTAACTATGTAAGCATATATTATGAAAAATGTAAGCATGTATTATGAAACAGGATCAAGTTATGCCATTATGGGATCCATGAGGTGTTACCCCGTATAGTTGTGGAGCCAGAACTATATCCGAATAGTCTATGTAAGCCGCACGGATGTTCAGACTCTGCTCTCAACTGTCAACTGCCTCAATGCAGAAAACAGCAAATCTAAAGGCCAATTCCTGGGACAGCTTTAAAGCGAAATTATAATCTTGCTAAAAATATTTCAATTTTACTTTACATTTATATTAGTTTTAATAATATTTATATAATTTGTGACAAAATTCTTCAATTTTAAATTTCAATCTAGCAGAAACTGAGTGGAGCTAAATTTAGACAAATGATTCTGATGTACATTCTGTGTAGTTCTGACAAGATTATTTCAATTTGGAAACATATTTAGCATTTTACATTTTACCGAAATTTAAATTCTATGTTAGCGTGGTTTGATAAAGATTTTCAAAATTTTAATCCAGAATTTTCTGCTTTCTTGTCTTAAAAATGCAGTATATTCAAGAATATCATTCAAAATATATTATCCTAGTAAATTACCAAGTTCACTTTTCCCTTCTCGCTCTAATCATATCATTTAGTAGTAGATATGCACATAAAAAATATGTACAAAAATCAATTTAACTTGATTTTGATGCCTAACTGGAAAATAAAACGTCATCACATTATTACTTTGTAGGTTTTTAAAAAGTAAATATACCTGAACTATAATTAATCATTTAAATTGATTCAGGTGAATATATATGTAAGGTTATGTTATCAAATGAAAGAAAAAGTTATTAGTCTAAGATCCTTTAAAGTAGGTATCCTTTAAATCAAATCTAATTTATGAGATCTGATATTTTTACGTTATGAAATATCGTATGACAAAATATTTAACTTTTTCGAGGGATAAAATATTCTGAAATAAATCATCCTCTTTCTTTGAATCAAAAAGTAAATTACCTTCGAATCTTTTAACGACATTGCCTTTCACACTTTGAGAGCGTAAGAAAGAGAAATGGTTGAAAAAGAAATAAACAAATAAAACGAATTCTAAGGAAACCTTTAAATTACCATCAAATACATTTTCTTCTGCAACATTTTTCTTCTTCGCTTTGTTTGGAAGTGGATGTGTATTTGTTTTGAGAAGCAACACCGTTGAATCAATCACTGAAGATATCAACTGTCAACCTAAGTATTGGAAGAATAGGCAGAAGAATCTCAATGGTAATGCTAAGGTAAAAGTAAACTCAAATCCAAAATCCATACATTTCAATATTTTTTGTATCCCTAAAGAATAGGACGGAAAGAAAGCTTATTTAAAAAAAAAATACGCTCAGCAAAAAATGTGCAAAATAAACGTAATTCAAAAATAAAAGCAAGCTAATACTAAAAATGGTAAAAAACTTTACTGCTTCTAGTATTTACTTACACTTTTTTCTGTGTGATGGTTGCAACTCTTTTCGGGTTAGTACTTTTGATTATGTGCATCTGACAAAAAAATGATAAATAAGTAAGCAAGTGAAAAGAAATAAAAAGATAGTTTCATCTTCCGTTATGGTCTAATGCTTGAACGTGAGGAATGAGTTCCAAAGTCTTTCGCAAAGTGTTATTTTTTAATTTATTTGATGAACTGTATTAGATTTTTCAAAGCTTTTTATCACTTTTTTTTTCTCGAATGACTCTTTTCTTTGAGAGTTATACCGAAGTGCCACTCTGTGTTTTGACGCACTGGAGTTTGATTCTTCCGGTTTTTATAGTTTTGATTCCCTAAAACTTTCCCCTCTTTTCCTCAGTTGGAATTCTATAGTGGAAACTGGGGCTGTGTGCGATGATATAGAATTTTAACCATTTTATTTGAGAATGAAACGGAAAGTTTATTTTTCACAGAAAAAAGATTTTATGTGCTTCTTCACCGTGATTTTCGGGAGAAACTTTGACGCTTTACGAAGTTTCTCGCCCGTCGCTATTATCCTATTTTCTCAGCTTGCAAAAGTTTCATACTAAATGTATTACTCTGTTTTTTTCTTTTTTAGAGAACTGAGATCTTAAAAACTTTAAGTCCATATTTTATCGCAATTGCCTGAGGTGTACTTTTGATAAAAAGAGAAAGCCGCTTTTCCTTTCCAGATGTGTATGTGTGTGTATTTCTATACATGAGGTACCTAGTGAACTTTCTCTTCCTAACCTCCTTCCTAACACGTGCCACCTTTGAAAGTGACAAGCATTTCTATGACCCCTAATTATATCGGCAATGATAATTATGACATATTTTCTGAGATGATCTCTTCCAAATCTATCTGAGATCCTAAGACTAGTATTAAGGCGATCGCTAAAATATTTAATTTTTATTAAAAAATCATCTTTTCTTTTAAACAACTAAGACGATAGCATTTTCAGTTCTTATTACATTATCAGAACTAAATTTTTGAGAATTTTTAACTAATCATTTCGTAATTTCATCCTTTCCTAATTGATGTCATTTTTCTAGAATTTATTTGTTAGTTATGACACCGAACACTTAAAATAAGCGTAGCAAAAATTGTTCAGAAACGTTATAACTAAAAGCAAGCTTGTAGAGACGTTAGGGTATTTCGAAGAAAAAGGCATGAAAAATGAACAATGTACTCGCCGGGACGCGAAACTCGGATCTCTGGAATAAGCGCCGAGTGTACTGACCATTACACCCCGAAGGCATGCTAAGAAAGCGGGAGAAATACCTTATATACTCCCCATTTTAAATAGCGTCTGGGTTAAGGAGACCCAATTGCCAAATCCTGGTGGTGGAAAATCATCATCCACCACATTTTAGTTAGGGCGCCGCTGTAGAGACATTAGATTTATTTCGAAGCAGGAGACATAAAATATGAGCAGTGTCCTCTCCGGAACTCGAACCTCAGACCTATCGAATAGACGTCGAGTGTGCTGACCATTACACCACGAAAGCATGCTAAGAAGGCAGGAGGAATACCTTATAAGCTAAGACTAAATATTTTAAAAACCTTTTTCGCTTGTAGTTTTTATTAACACTTTTTTCTGTGTGACGCCTGCAACTCTTTTCGGGTTGGCATTTTTGATCAAATGAATCTGACAATAAAATGATAAAAAATATATTACGATAAATAAGTATATCATATTCCTAAATTATTACAAATTTCTTAAAATGTTGTAATTGTTCTTAAATGTTATAGTGTTGCTCTTAAATTTCTATAATATATATACATATATATATATAACTATTCTAAATTAATTAAATATGTTATTGGTAGTCTTCTTCACTGGTCAAATTGTAATGAGTTGTAAATATATTTTCAAGTGGAACCAAAACAGTTTAGTCTTACTTTTGAGCAATCATGTTTTAAAGTCACGTTCAGTGCATTTTTGTAACTGGTATTTAGTTTAAATGTCTCAACTAAGTGGTTATTCTTATTCAAGGTACTTCAGTAACGTTACATTGAGATGTCTATAAACAAAAACTAAAAAATTCAGTTTAGAAACACGACTAAAAATTACAGAAATTACAGCTGCCAGATCATAATAAAGGAATTGAAAGTAAAATAGGTAGTTGCTTCCTTTATTATGGATTACAGCAGCAAGATGATCCATTTGCTTTATGCAATATATTCTGTTTTAAAGGAGAAATCGATTAACTGGCAGATAAAATCAAATATTCAGATTTTTTTCGAGTATTTGAAAAAACAATAAATGTTTTTTTACGATTGTAAGACAATTTAGAATGTTGCAAAGTATGTTAATTAACCGGATAATTCGAACCTTTGTTTTAACTTCCTCTTTCCGTAGTCTTCACCAGAATGCAAATTCAGTGCTGTGTACTTAAGCCGAGGGTTTGAACATGTTTAGACTTAGAGCATCTGGTAGCCTCGCATTGTTTTTGCATGCTATGCCTCTCTGCCAAGGTTATACCGGCTTTAGCAACTTGCTAGCCGACGTTTAAAATACGCGCCGCTAATTATCTTGAGCCAGCTTAGTATTCTATTTTTTTGCGCATTCACTTGCGTTCCTACACTGAAATTAACTTCGTTTTATGTTATATTAAATACACGGAAATAACGGAGGCTCATATGCAGCATGAGTAGTGCCTTCTCTTCATTTAAGTTTTAAATAAATTGACTTTTTAGGACTTGGCCATTTTCTTCAAATTAAACCGATAACTCTCTTTGCAGTCTTGTAGGGTCTACAGGGCACTGAGATAAACTTCTAGAGATAGAAGAACACTACATCTGGCGGCCGGTTCTATAAAGTACCGGGTACCAAGACAGTACAGCTTTTAGCCTAGCAAGAGTTAGACAGTACAGCTTTTAGACTTCAAGGTCCTTCATCGCCAACAAATCCTATGGAAAGATTAGGATTTATTGCCGCAACTACGCCAGCATCGGTGAAACCATTGAATAGTTTCGAAAGTAGCAGTTCGATGTTTACTTTTCTGAAAACCTAGACAAACATTTGTTGTTGTAACCGATTGTAAAAATACAAAAGTGGCCTAGCCATAGCAACCGTTGACACTGCGAGATCAAGCAATGAGCTAATATAATGGCACTGACAACTATTTTCTAGGTGAACCAAGGAAGGGGAACTATAGCTTTGAGGTATTTAAAAGGGGGCACAGGACCTTTAAATTTAAAAAAAAATCGATTTTCAGATTTTTGCATTTTATGAATATATAAACATTCCGAACAAAATGCAAAAAACCGTTTTGTAAAATTCGCGATATTTCTTGAGTTATGGAAGTGTATATCGGAGAGTATACCAGCGACACGTGTTTAAAGGGACAAATATGGTGGTTGTTTACATTTTGGTTACCCTGTGTACGAGCTCATATTTTCATAATTATACACAAAAATATTTAATACTGTTTCTTTTAATTTCCTGTTCGTGCAAATACTCAACTTCACTACAGGTAGTTTGTTTACAACATGGATTACATGATAATTATTTCCACGCTGAATCGAACGTTGTTTCAGTATTTCTATTTCGGTCTTTCATAACAAGTTTATTTTACTAAGTAAACGTTTATGTAAAGGATTTTGTTTTGAAATTTAAAAATGAATAATAATATCAAAAGAGCTTCAGGTCAAAGACCGAAGAAAAGGAAAAGAAATATTTTTTTTGGAAATCAGTACACAAGAAGTAATGATAAAGATGCAAGTGTCTCAAACATCAGCAAAAAAAACCTTCTAGGTCATTTAGTAGCACCTGGTAACAGCAAATTTGAAGGGTATGCATTCATTGATAAAAGATTATTATTTTCAGGATTAGAAGAATACTTATGCTGTCATAATTGCCATAACAAAATTAGTATTACTTCTGAAGTAGTATATGGTTTAACTATAAAAATAAACATTTCATGCTGCTCTTGTGGATTACTAACATCTATAAGAAATTCAAAGCTTGTAGGGGAAAAACAAAATGCTTCTGACTTAAATAGAAGATTTACTTTAACAGAAAATTTTGTGGAATTATGGATCTACCAACACCTGTAACACAGAAGTCATATGACAAAATTATAAGCCATTTACATGCTGCTACACATAATACTGCAGAAAATGGTATGAAGATAACAACTGACAAAGAAGTAAAAATGACTGGTTCTTCAGATTTGACCGTCAGCGGAGATGGCACGTGGAAAACCAGAGGACGTTCTTTACGTTTCGATGTAGCTTCCGGTATTGGTGGTGAAACGGGTCAAAATATTGATCATTATGTTTCAAGTTCCTGCTGGAAAAAATGTATCTTCGTAGGAAAGCTATTTGAAATGGAAAATGGAACATAACAAAGTATGCAGTAAGAATCATTCAGGCTCATCTGCAAAATGGAAGTGAATGATATGTTGACCATGTTTTCTCGATCCGAAGAAATGTATGATGTTCGTTACTTGAATTTTATAGATGATGGAGATTGTAAAACTTTCTTAGCCCTTACGAAGGATAACCCGTATAATGTTCCAATTTCAAAGATAAAATGTGTTGGCCACATTCAAAAACGAATGGGTGCCCGTTTGAGGAAACTAAAACAGGAATTCCGTGGCAAGAAACCTCTTAGCGGTAAAGGTCGACTGACAGATGTGTTGATAGATCAGCTTACAACATATTATGGCAATGCCATTAGAAAGCATTTTTACGGTTACCATGATATGCAAAAGGCTCTATGGGCTATCTGGTAGCATAAACGTTCAAATGATGAGGAAGTAACTCAGGACTTTTGCTCCGTTGTTGTGATTCTTGGTGCGCATATAAAAGAGCTGTTGTAAATGGCACAAATGAAAATTTTAAACACACAAATTCAGTTCCTTTAGCAGCTATGGATGCTATAAAACCGGTATTTAAAGATTTATACCACCCAGAATTGCTCAAAAGATGCATTGGTGGTCGAACAGAAAATGTAAATGAGTCGTTAAATTCATTGATCTGGACCTTTTGTCCAAAAACAACAAACAATAGTAGAAAAATTGTAGAAATTGCAGCAAATTTAGCAGTAGCCAACTTTAATGATGGAAAACAGGCAACGCTGCTCGTCATGGAAGAATTAGACTGTATACCTCGATCTAACTGTGTAGCATTTGCTGAAGAAGCAAATAGAATTCGTACTAAATTCACACGAGCCCAGTACAATACTTTAGAGGCTCGAATGACAAAAAAAAGGGGAAAAAAGTAAGCTGATGAGCTTCATAAACAAAACAAAGGAATAGTGTATGCTTCTGGAGCATTTTAAATTTGTTTTGAAAAATATAAGTTAGAGAAAAGTGATACTGCATCTTTAAATTGAATTTTCTCAAATTGTTAATTTTGTGGTTTGCGCGCAGTGTTATTTTCTAACCATGTATGCTAATACCTATAAAAACTTAATTGTGTATGCTACTGTTGTTACTCTGCATGCTAAAACCAAAATATTTATATATACGAGTATCAATATATATACATATATTTACCTTAAAAAAAAATAAAAAATTACATATTTTTAAATTAATTTTTTTTCTTAATTTTTTAAAATTTAAGATTCATTTTATAATATATTTTGGTTTTGCATTAGAGGTTAATGTATTTCGAATACAGTTTTACCAAAAATTGTTTTCTATATGCAATATTTTCAAATTTATGATGCGCACAACATTTGATGATTTTTACTTACGTGTCTCATGTATATTTTTAAACTTCTAATTTACAAATTATTTATTTATTTACAATTTATATTTCATATACAGTACAATAAGGCATATCTATTTAAGGTATAAAATAAAAAAAATATAATCTTTTAATCATATAATATGAGTTTTTGTGTTTCGAGTTTGATGATTTTTATGATCGTTTCGCCGAGCCCAAAGGTCCTGTGCCCCCTTGGTATTTAAGACCATATTTTTGAGGGTATATCCTGTTGTTAAAGAGGTCCAAGTTGGAGATGTAGTTTTATGATAAATATCAGACCGTTGATTGAATTTATTCTATGAAACGTTTAGGTGGTTACGTTTATAATACAGAAAAAAATCTGTCGCAGACGTTATTAAGTCAGTATTATCGAGACTGTTGTCGCATAGACCAGACGAGGTGACCTGGGTCTCAAGACCCACAGCTCAGAAGCTTACGATAGAACAGTTTTTGGAGTTAAAAGTTTAAAAGTCATTGTGTGTCGGTAAATATGCGTACGCAGAAATGCGATGAAAGATTTAGAGAAAATTTTAGAAAATATGTAGCTACGGCAGGAAACCTTTTTCAAAATATTTCGGCCCTCGATTGCGATTACCACGATAAATCTCAAAGAGAGGTCAGTCACCTTAAATGAAAAAAGGCCTTATATATTCAATTAAATACGGTACTAATTGAAAAACTTTCCCTCCCAAATATTCAAATTGTTTAATGGAATTCGTTTAAATACTTTCTTGAACACAGGCGCGCAAAGTAGCTTTCTGGCGAAATATTTATTCAAGAAAAAGTTTGGAAAGTATAGATCATTCCAGGTTGCAAGAAACAAGGGGATAAGAACGCAGAGAAAATACTGCGAATGCGTAGGGCGAGTGAAGTTGAATGTGCAACATAAAAATAAACAGCAGAAAAGTCCTTGTGACTTGCTATGGATTACGGAAAACTTAATAGTGTAAAAAAACCTCTGGTTTACCTCTTAGAAATAATTTAAGAAATAATAACGAAAACTTAATCTGCAAAATATGTGATCACGTTAGGTCGCATGTCTGGAATTATTCAGATATTTGTGGCACTGGAGGACGTGAGAAAAACTGCATTTATTACTAAATCAGCTACATTTCGCCCTTCTTAGAATTCTAGTTAGTCTGCACGGAGCATCCGCTCCATTTCAAAGTGCTACGGACATACCCCTAAAGCCTGTACTTGATAAATCAACATTTATATATCTTGATAGCATAATAGTGCGTCTAGTGCATTTATAATAGTGCATCAGGCATAATATTGTATCTATATGGCATATACGGATCCATGCGGCTGTCGTAGGTCTGTATTCTAGGAACAATTTCTAAACCATAATAGTAAGATAGGCTTTTAAACTACAGGAATAGAATTTAATAATTAAACATTCTCCCGAGGAAAAGAATGTGGTGAAGTATGCTCTTCAAGAATAAAACTAGATGATGAAGGGAAAGAATTATAATGTGCCACGGTAACGTAAAAAAAATTCATTCACGAGCGGAATAAGTACAACATTGCAACGTTTAATGGAAGCTGTTTATTTTCCAGAACTACGCAACGGAATATGTCAAATCCTGCAACACTTATCAGTTATTTAACGACATCAATTATAGCTGAGCCGGGTACTTAATTAGCATAAAACCACATTCCTTAACGAAATAGTAGGAACTTATCTTTTATATTCTTACAAACGTACAGAAAAAAATAGAAATAGATATTTGCTCGTAATCGTTGATCATTTTTGAAGTGGGTAGACATAATTCCTCTCAGAATGATATCCGTGAAAATTGTCACAGATTCATTGTTAAATAAATTTATATTAAAAGTACGTAGCTCGGATGAAAATATTCTCAGATACTTTGCAAGTCAAATTTTTAAAGGAGTGGGCACGGGTCTTGACATAAAATATTTTAAAATTGGTTCTTATTGACCGCAGTCGAATATCGCAGAGTAAGAGAATTGAAATATGTTTCAATTTATCCGCAGCTATGCAAAAAATTATCACCAACACTGTGACAGCTGTGTTAAAAATTATACTATGCCGACTGAGCTATTTCTTACCACAAAGGTGATTAGGCTCTTCGATGTAATTTTGTTTGTTGAAATGAATTTGGAAAAATTCAAGTTCCCACACATTCAGAAATTAGTGGATAAGGCAATTAGTAACTTTGATTTGGTTCGTGTAAAACGAAAACTTTATTATAATAAGGAAAGTCGGGAGAATGAATTTAAGGGTGGAGATTAGGATTTGAAAATTTAGCAGTGTCCTTCTTGTGCACCAGAAGGAAAGCTGAGGAAATTTCATAAGGCTTTCGAAGTCTGCTTTTTTCGAAGGAATCAACGAACGCGCATTTAAAAAAAAAGGACAAAATGGTCATTTAAATGACAGAATGGTCTATCTGTAAGAACGAATGTATATCACATTAACAAATTTTATAAGCAAACTCTTACGCCGTTTATAAAAGACGTGTTGCAGATATCTCCTGTATTGGGCAGGGTACGGTCATTAAAGAATTCGGTTGATCTAGCACCGGTGTTAATGCCAGAAGATGCGCAAAAAAATGAATGGATACGATAACAGGAAAAGTAACAAATCTCCAAGCTGGATGACGCTTCATGAGAAAAGCTAGAAAAAATGGGACCAAGAAAGGAGGAATTCAAAGATTCGAAGATAACATCAAGGATCTCTGAGATGCAAGAACATTTAGTGAATTTGCAAGTGATGCTCAAAATAAAATCTTGTGGACGATATTTCGTCACCACCAGAATTTGGGAGTTTGGTTTCGTAATTCCCAGTCGACCTTTAAAAGGAGGACTACAGTATAAGGTGTTGTTTTCTGCTTCTTTTCCGCATGTCTTTGTGGTGTGACTGGATGCATACTTGAGGCGTATTCGGGAAGTCCAGGGTTCGAGTCCAGGGAAGGGCACTACACATTTTCACTTCTACTGCTTAAAATTAAAAAAAAAAAAAAAAAAAAAACAAAAAAAAAAAAAAAAAAAAAAAACCTGAGTGTTTAGAAATGGGATTAAAGAAATAAAATTTTCAAAAATATATAAAAACGAAAAGCTATTCAAAATAACAGTAAAATGGTGAAATACTTTACCTTCTAACTTTAGAAGCGATAAATGGGCTCTTTGTACACGAACGCTAAGCGAAGTAAGATTGAGTGGTTATACATCTTGAGACAAGCTAGAGAGTGCTGATATACAATCTTGTTTCTGATCTCTTATCTTCTATCTCCATGCATATACCGTGTTTTACTTAATAAGATATTTGTTTGGCTACACACATTTATCGAATTTTTGCACAAAATGCACATGCAGTCTGTGAATATCATTTTCACCTACAAATCATATTTCTAAAACGTTAGGAGCATACAGTGGAAATAGACAATAACCAGCTCAGCCATGAGTCAGTTCACGGTACTGCAAATATTTCTTTCTTTTACAGCTTTATATTTCTCCTTGTGTTCTGTATTTTTATTTTCTAATGGGTTTCAGGTAGGAGGTAGAATGGAAAGTAAAAATTTCGATTTATGTATTGGGCAAGCAAGCCGCCATCTATCATCGTGAGCATTGTTTGGGTATCATAATTGTTTTCGTACATCCCTTCGAGGGACTTTCCCGACCGGTTCTCACTCTCTTTCGCTGCTTGGAGTTCAAGAAAGGACGGGCTTCGGCCTGTCTCTTCACCTTACCACCTCGCTTCAACATGCACGTTTAACTTTCCTGAAAAGTCCGAAGGTATGGTTCCTGATTTATAGAAACCAGGTGCAGTATTTCCTTGAAAATATTCATTCTAAATGCAGTTTTCGAAAATCCATCCAGGATTGAATTATTTCTTTATGTAAGAATCATGAGCGAACTCTTTGTGCTTTCTAATGCTCATCCATTTTCTATCGCCCCGTAGTGCACTGCTCCAAATTAATTCACTGCTAGAAGATTCAAAATTATAAAAAAATTCAAAATAAGTACATTGCTGGTCTACATATATTTTCGATTCCAGGTTTTTCGTGATTTATAGGAAACGATGCAAATGGATAATGCGCCGAAGTGTATCGTTTAACGAGCGGACGTTCTGCATGTATAGTAGGACTATAGTTATGATCTGGTTATTTAATTTTCTTGTCTTATTTGTGTGAGCTTCAGAAGTACATTTTTTGTTTGCAAAAATAAATTGAGGGAATTTTAGATGATTAACTTAGTTTCTTCTTCAACAATCACAGCGTCTGGGGTAAGTATATTATTTCGTTATCCTCTGTAGGTCACATGTTTTATCCCTATCATTCGGGTTATTGCAGAACCACTTTTAATCTCGCATTTTTTATTTCCCACTTTTTCGGCTTATTTCGGCCTTTTGATACATACGGCATATATATCCCTATCATATTATTTTTACTGCATACAAAGAATTTTTACTACATGTATAATTCAAAAACTGCATTACATGTACAATTTTTTAACTGCTAAATTTTACCCGTTTTTCTAAGACGTATATATCCCTCATGTAAACAGAATACTTCTCATCAGTTTAGTTTATGCATTATTCCTCATAAAGTGGGGACCTAATGCTGAAATGCTGACAGTATATAATGCGTTCGGTAATGTATGTTACGGTTAAACCAGATGCAATTGTAGACCACAGTTTTCATTATTATGAATTTGATTTCATATCTGATTTTTTTAATCATTGTCGTTTCGTACTGAAAAATACTTTGGTGTTAATATATGGGCTAACCATAAAGGAAAATTTTGCTGTCTCTAAAAGCCGTCGTAAAGGACAGATGTTTAAATTTTACCTTTCTGGAAAAAAAGAACAATTTTTACTGCAGGCATATCCCCCCCTTTTGTTTGTCTGAAATATGACAGTGATATATCGTTTTTCAGTTTTTATGAGTTGAAAGGAAATGTCATCAGAAAAATCAAATATATTAGAAAGAGGGAAAAATACTTAGGTAACCTTTTTTTGCAAAAGAATTAAATATATTCTTTCATTATTAGCGCAATCATTTTAATATTAAACACAAGAAATACGATTTTGTTTGCACCCATAAATGACTTTAACATGAATCGTTTGATTGTTGGAACGTTTCCTTGTAGTGTAATAGCAAATAAAATGTTATAAATTTTCTCCAGGTTGTTTGAAGTGTTAAATCTGACAAAAAAACCTTAATTAACGACATATAGAATGTAATGTGAAAATGTATGAGTAATTATGTGAGTAATCATTTTTTTTAACTTTCTCATATATTTGCGTTTAGGACATAAATTGATTTTATTACTACTCTATGAGTTGTCAAGATATTTTTCTGTCTGTATTACAATATATTATTGGAAGAAAACTATTGATGCGTTTAGAATTGCTTCTAAGCAAAACTGTATTGGTTTATTTGGTTTAAGGCAAACAGCACTATCCGTAACTGCTTTAGGCTTAAAGATCGAGATGCCTTCGTGGGTGACATTTTAAGGAAATGGCTGACGTTACACACAGGGAAAAACATGGCAGCCCGCATGCAGCCAGTTATTTCTCCGGGCTTTGAATCAGAGTCGAGTTACCAATGCTTAGATATTTTAACTCTTGGGAGCTGATAGACCTTTGCAAACAAAAAGGATTAATCCAGGACCACGAAATTTAAACTTTAACTTTACGTCTTAACCTTCAAATCACTAACTTTATGCCACCTTGACTAAAACCTTTACCCTCTTTCATCTCTTTAATCGTGAACGTTTTACAGATTTGTTAATAGCGGAATTTTTAATCCAAAGAGGCATGAAAGCCCAGAAGGCCTATTAGTCTCGAAACAACATTTTGCGTCGAATCGCTAAAAGAGTTGAATCACTTTTCAAACTGCCTTCATAAAATATTACCGCTCTGTATTAGATTTAAAGGATTAAAAACGGAAGAATGTCCATGAATGTAGGTATGATTTCGCATTGTGGAAAAACAACGGTGTCTAGAGCCATCAGATTTTAATAACATAGTCCTCCACGCGAATATGGGTACCTTCAAGTCCAAATTTTGAATTTCGAATTTATTTTATACCTATTTCATATTTTGTAAGTCTTTAACGAATTTTTGATTAAAAAACTCAATGATTTTAAAGTGAGTAGTGACAATAATTTACGGAATAAAACTTTTTTATCTCCAGCACGCGAGACTTATCGGGAATTCTAGAGATGTACTGTTTTTAAATATTTTTAACCCAAAAGGGCATTAGCCCAAATGTTCTCGAAACGTGTATATGTATGTAAATGAAAAAAGACACCGCTTTGGGGGTAATATAAAATCCGAAAGCTTTCAGACTTTTTTTCAGTCCTATTCTTTTCATTTATTACAACTGCTTTCTTTAGACATCTTTTCAACTTAAAAGAATAAAAGTAAAAAAAAAGAATATTTGAAAGATATAGAAGGGAGCATTATACATTTTTAACATGGCATTAGTCACTTCAAAACCGCCCACCGAAACTTTTAACCTCTTGTTTGGTATGTTTGCTTAAACCTAGTTTTTCTTAAAAGAGAAATTGTTGAGATAAACTATACTCTTTAACTTTTTCCTGTCTTTTAATTTGTTAAAGGCATATTATTTTAGTCTATTGTCAATTTAATTCAAATTGCAGATAATGCATTTTAATCTAATTTGAAACAAATATTTTTAACTAAAGTTTAAATGTGCATTACAGATTCAGGTTAGCTGTGTGTAGCTATGTATCAGAGAAATTATACACAGTACACATTGCGAACTAGTTAAAAGCCCCTTATATTTATAACTCAGCTTGCAAATTTGTGATCTATCTTTTATGATCATTTTGCGAAATTTTTGCTGCCATTTTTCCTAAACATAGATACCCTAATTTAGTTTCTTATAACAGGAAGAATAACAATCTTTGATAAAATCAAAGCGTTCTGTAAGTATAATGAATGATTCATCAATAGGTACTTTGCTTTTATTAGTAAATTGAAAGACAACATCTTATGATTATAACATCCAATACTGATATAAAAGTAACGATAAAATATCCATTGCTAATATGAAAAGATACGATTTGACTTTTGTCAGTGTAATATATAGCCTCATCCTTTACCCTAACTTTAGATTTTTAGGACTAGTAAAAGAATAAATTTTAAATAATTATAGAATATTCAACACAGCAAAAAAGAAAAAAAAACTATATTTAGTCATCTAACACTCGAAATACTTTTTAACTATAAGTAATGTAAAAATACTACAATTGTATTTAATGTTATATACCGTTGATAAATTATAAAAACATTCTAATTTTCGCAACTCTATTTTTATCTTAATAGCCATTCATTGAAGAGGAATTTAATTTTTTTGGCTCAGAAAACCAATGAGTAACAGAAACAAAAAAGTGTACTAAATGTAATGTTCGTCTTTCCCAAATCGGCTTTTTATTATTTAGCATCCTGTTAGTTGCTCTGAATGACTAAGAAGAACAATCGATAAGTGTTTTCAGATATATGCCATCGTAATCAAATAGGCATAAATGAAAGTTAAGAACATCATTTAGAAGGCTATAAAAAGTGTCGAATGCAGAAACGTAGTCTTGCTAATGGAAAATCAATGCAGGTATAGTAAATTACAAGAGCATTGTGTCCCGCATTCATTATTTTAGTTGTCAAAGCAGCATGTACAACACTTTTTCCGTATTATACCCATTGCAAGGACAATAGGTTATGGATACATGACTGATCAAGAAACGATGCATTCGTTAAGATAAAAGAACTGAGATAAATCCGTTGCCAATTTCCATGCGCATAAGGGAAATTGCATTTTATGATTTTATTACGATTCATGCTTTTATTTTAAAGGTAAATAAATATAAGTAAGCAAAATTAGATCTAGACAGAATTCTGAAGGTTAATACAACTTCTTATCTCCCGCCAGAATGAAGACTTAGAGTATATATGTTATGGAACAACGAATCAGGTTTGACAAAAGTCCTTATGAAGTATTTAAAGTAATTCCTCCTAATCTTGAAATATAACTTTTTCTGGAAGTGGGTGGCTTCTGCCATAGATTAAAGACTTTAGCTCTGCACAAATTCAGCTGTAAGAAAATATTTTGCATTCCTCGCAATGAAGCTTATAGGGTTTTTCTCTTGCCTTCTTAGCATGCCTTCGTGGTGTAATGGTCAGCACACTCGGCGCGTATTCGAGGGGTCTGAGGTTCGAGTCTCGGCTAGGGCATTGCACAATTTTCATGTATCTTGCTTCGAAATATCATAATGTCACTACAAGCTATTACCATGACACTCTCAAAATCAATCTGTTATAGTTGGAAATTTGTTATTTAAAATAATTTTAATATTTTAATTTATATATATATATATAAAGAAATAATAAATTTATCTTAAGAATATATCTAAGAATCTAGTAGAATAATTTATCTATCTAAGAATTTAATAAATAATAAAACCATTCATTAAATTTCATTACTGGAATGGCTGGGACGATGATAGCAGATAGCTTAACTCCGTGACATAGTTGATAACTGGAATTTTTCTGAAGAATTACATAATCACTTGATAATCCGAACATCTCTTTATCCTTTATCGATTTCTATTAACAAAAATTTTTGCATAACATAGCACATTACATAACACAGCAGCATGATGACGGCAACCTGAAATCCACAATTTTGAACTATGCAGTTACAATTTTTAACAATAGAAAATGTTGCGGGGCACTGATTATGCAAGCGACAGCGGATGAGAAAAAGTAATACGTAGAAAGTAGCTGGAGTATTAATACTCGGAACTACGTTGTTTTAATTCTACATGATGACAGAATAAAGGCTCACAGCAGTGCGGATATCTGCAAGGAAAGACTGACGTAAAATGGTGCAATGCGCATTCTTGAAGAGAGGTTTTTACCATTAGAGGCCACATTTAAATTAGGCAGTAATAAAAGAGGCCGCATAAGATACCGTTCACTAACTTTGTGAATACACTTGGAATTGAAATGGAGCAAGAGCGGCGTAAAAAGATGGGGGAAAAGCAGAAAGCATCGTACAGGGAAAGTGGTATCTGTGGAATCAACTCAATCAATCAAACTCACACCCTGGACTGATATCTTTGAAACAAATTCTGGAATAAAGAAAATGCTCAAAAAGCTGAAAATTAATGAAAACTAATTCCACTTTTGTTAAATATTACATTATTTTATTACTATAATTGATATTTTGCTACTATTACAAAGCACAATATAAAAATAACTAACCCTAGGTCTACCAGCATTACGAAACATACAATGTAAAAATGCTTAATACTAAAAATTCAATAAAATGTATCGGTCTACCATATAAAACTAATCCTAGTTTTGACTTATGAAATAATTTTGGTTAAGTTTCCCGACGGAAGGTGGTTTCTTTTCTCAGTACATGTCTGGTCTGCTTTCGAAAGGTCCATTCACATGACACTGAAGAAGCTGGGATACATAATCGTTTCAGAACAAGTTCATGCATCGTGGGATATATTAGCTTTCGGGACTACCACCAAAGATATCATTGTTTCTAGGTAAATGATCTTCCGAACATAGAAGAAGCAGATGTTCAACGTTTTCCTCGCCACCGACGTCGCAATTACAAAAAGTCTCTGGACCCAACTTAAATCTGCTCAGATAACTGTATTACATAAAGAACGGAGACCATTGTAAGTAATTTCCACAGTAAACCTAAATCACTGATAAATTAATATATCAGTTAGTTTAAAGTGGCTATGCCCAGTAGAAGGATATGTTTATATATAGAGAAAGCTGTGAGATGGTATTCCAATTTCATATAAAATAAAGAATTTCGAATAAAATAACAACAAAGCATCCATAATTTCAGCACAAATATTCTAAAATTTATGATCATAAAATTATTATAAACGGGAAAATTAATGTTATATAAATTTCTGAGATAGTTATGATTATTCAAAATACTCAAAGGATATGCCAATTTTTGTAACTTTAATATAATAATGTGCATGTATAATTTTTATCATTGTGATGTTCTTTGCAAAATTTTTAAATCATCTTTCCTGAAGAATCACTATTATCATTTGAACTTTTTCAAAAACAAGAACTTTTAAAAATGGGGCTGAAAATGTTAATAAGACTCTAAAGATTGCATTTATTGTCAAAAATGTTATATTCAAAATTTTGCAATTATTTCAAAATTTAGTTAGATCACAATTTTACGATTTTTTCCAAAATTACATTTCTGTTCTTTTGCTGTTTTATTGTTTTTTCCTTAAAAAAGGTTTTCTGCCTTTTTCTCTTGGAAGAGGAAGGTAGGATATGTAAAATTAAAAAAAAAATGGTGGAAGAAAATTACAACTTAAATTAGAACTTGCCTTATGATTCTTCCTTTTAGATTGTGTATTTTCCCTTTCTATTTTAAAAATAGCAATTACTTCAATAACTTTTCCTTTACTGCATCATTTCTAGATTAATCCCTATCAGATAACTTTTACATAACGATCTGACAAAAACAACTTACATAAACTTTCAGCCAATAGTAATTTCAGAGCTTGTAGGGTTTATTTTTTAAATATTTTTCTTGTGCAAATAAGGTAGAAACTAGTATTTAAGCTGAGGTCTGAGTTACTTCAGTAGGACAGTGTGTTCTACCTTTCGGCCACGTTTTTTGTTGTTATCAGTTAAAATTGACTCTTCTACTGCAGTATTTATTACGTGTTTGTTAACTTATGCTGGTGACTCTTAGTTAAGAGACAACTACGAGAGATTGATTCTGTGCAGGTTCTAAAATTTTTGTAGCATTAGTTAGTTTTATATTTTTAATATTGAGTTAAAGCTTAAGTCGAGGATTCTTCTACCCTCAGGAGGGATTTCTATGAATCTATTTTGAGTTAGAATAAAATGGTTATCTAATCTATCTGAAGAGTTATCTAATCCTTGCCACATGTTCTATTCAAATACTATGATAAATCTAAAACGATGTATAAAAGAAATTAAACAAAAAAAAATTTCATAGACGATTCAGTATTTCTCATTCAATTAATCCAGATCTCACTTCGCGACAAGGCAAAAATAGATAAAAACTCAAACTATCTATATTAAAAATTACGAAGTAAATCTTAAACACTTATTTCCTCCAATAAATTCTAGAATTGATTAAAAATACTTTAATTCGCAATAATAAAAGAAGGCGTTATCTTTGTTGCTGCGAAGTTTAGTTTCTCTAGATTTGCAATAAATCCACTATTTTGCTATTTCAAATGCAAACAAATATGGCTGTCATGGGAAACATGATTAGGCTTAACCGCACTAAACAAGTTTTAAATTGTTGATAATTCTACAAATATTGCATGCAGGTTAACTAAAGGCATAAAAACATTAACCGGAAGATAAGAACAACATTATTATTATTCAATCATTTTTAAAAATACAAAAAATACGCAATTTGCAAGCATATAAGAATAAAGAAACTGAGCTGACTGAGCCGAGCAACAGAGTGTATATATATATATATATATATATATTTATATATATGCTTTTGGTGCGGCTGATTGCAACCAAAGCAGGAATTGCACACCAACATGTTATAGCAGTCCTATACACAAAATTTCAACGTTCCGTGGCTACTCGTTTTACGTACATGCGTTTTACGTACGTTTACTCGTACATGCACACATACATACGTAAGCACAGCCGCTACGAAAAACAGTTCTTCAGAATTCATTTTAAATCAGTTTTATAATTTTTTGGGGGTTGAAAGAGTCCTTTATTCTGTCTTTACGTTCAGATATGACGCAAAAACATCTTTAAATTGCATTCGATAGCGGCCAAAATGGATATTTTCCTTGAAATAGGTATAATACCCGAAATTTTTCTTGATTATAGTACTTCCTTTTTACTTTGTACAAGGAAGTAAAAATGCATTGCATTTCTAGATAATCGTAATAATGTATTAACAGTTCGTACATTCCTTGTTATAATTAAAATAATAAATGAGTACAATGTGAAATTCCATATATCTTATGTTAATCAAAATAATTTTCTAAGCTCTATTATATCTTTTCCTAACAGACATACAAATTTTTTTATTTATTTTGAAATTCAAATTCTCTTCACAGTCTTACGGAATGGGCTAATGGCTTTGTAAAATCATAGTTTGTAAAAATTATCACGGCTGTGAATAATTCATCAATAAGTAAATGATTAATTAATAATGCATTCTGCATTAATAATAATATTTTTCCCTCTTATTTTTGAGCCATATATCCTTAATCTAATTTTGTTTGAGCAAACAAAGAAATTGTCATAAATAAATGGAAAAGTACTAATTATACATTGGCAGTAAACTAACATTAATTAATTGCATATCGGTGATATCAAATTGCTCTTCTTAACATTTTGCATTTTAAATAGTTAAATGATTTTACCAAAACACATTATGTGCCAATACAGGCAACTGACTTAGAATTACTAAAAATCAATGCATTTCAAACATTTTAAAAATAATGAGTCTGTTATTCTTTTAATACGTGAATTGAGTCATTTCTAATCCTAATAGTTTCTGATATACTGGTACACAGTCACATTAGGATTTTAACCAGTTCGCAGCGTATGCCTTAGGCCAACTGCGTATATAAATAAAACAAAGTGCGAACGCACCCACCCGAAGGCGAAGCTACTACGGCCGTGGAAAGGGGAGTCAAGGTTTCGTGAAAACAGTTAAGTTGCATGAGGAGAATGAGCGTGCATAATATCTTACTAGTTGAAATTCACAATTAAATAATATGAGTTGAACATAGAATGCAATGTAGTATAGTAATAATGTGAACCACATAAATCACTGAAATTTTCAAATTTTTAAATAGTTAAAATTTATGGCGAAATTCTTTTAAATACTGATTAAATTTGTAACTGAGAGAATTTCAGGTCGAGTCTTGAGCACATGTGGGTTGAATTGGAGAATTCCTACTGTGAAAGGCAGTTGACACACAAATATTTATAACATAATAATAAGCATAATAAGAATAATATAAAAATTATTTGCAGAGTCCACAATGAGTATTTGCGAGCACAAAGTACATATCTTTGCAAGTATTCATATATAATATAACACATCTTTTTAAAAATTTTTACGAAAATATTTTGAGCAGAATTCATAATTGACTCTGCCAAACCACAAAATCAATAAGATTTGTCAGTGAGTAGTTTAAAATAATTAATGAATGAAACAAAAGTAAAATTGTAATACATATATACAATCACCAATTAATATTATGGTAAATAGACCTATGTCACTTCACTACACTCTCAACAGTAGGATCGTAATTTATTATTTCACGTAAGTGAGGATAGGAGGAGTTTTCTATTTTTTCAAAAACAATTGTCTGAATCCATACGTATTTTCTCCGGAATTGGACGAATCTTTAAGTCTGTGTGAATAATAGTACATCGAAAGTACCAAGGCTCATTTACTATGGCACGTAGAATACTGTTTCGTAGAATTTCAATTATCTTTCGTTCTGTATTTAAGGCAGTGGCCCTCGCCGGGACAGCGTAAAGAAGAACTGGTCGAATAAGTGTAAGATATAAAGTCCTTTTCATTTTAAAATTTAGTTTTGATTTTCTGCCGAGAAGCTTATATAAAGCCATAAATGCTCTGTTAGCACTATTCAGTTTGTCTGTTATGTGATCTTTAAACATTAGTCTGCTGTCAATAGTAACCTCAAGATACTTGTAAGAATACGAAACAGGGATAACATGCTTTTCAGTATAAATATCTGTATTAACATGCGTGTACATTTCGGTTCATCTATGTAAAACAACTCTGCATTTAGATGTATTTAAATTTAACTTCCATAACCGACACCAGATGACGACAACGTTGACGTGGAACTGAAGATTCTCCATAGCTAGCTGCGGGCTTTTTGACTTCGAAAGAATTACGGTGCCAGCATACTTTAATATTCTTGAATTTAAGGGATTGGGAAGGTCATGCATATAGATTATAAAAGGCTTTGGTCCTAAAATTGACCCTTGAGGGATGCCCCCGTGTATAAGCTCCATCAAAATCATCATCATCCGTGAAAGTCCATCACCAATTCGTACTTGAAAAGTACGTCGTTTTAAATAAGACTTGATGAGCTTAATAAAGCTAATAGTCAGTAACAAGTTAGTTAATTTGTACAGTAATCCATTATGCCATACCTTGTCGAATGCTTTCTCGAAATCGAGAAAGCAAGCGATAACTCCTGCTCTGTGAAAACATGCGTTAGAAATATATTCAATCAGGTTCAGGATCTGATGAGCTGCGCTGTGCGATTTTCGAAAGCCAAATTGAGACGTGTCAATTAACTCAATCTCTCCTAGTGCTCAATCAGTCTTCGGCTGATAGCTCTTTCAAAAATTTCTCCAACTGTAGGTAGGAGGCTTATGGGACGGTAGCTAGATTGTAAGGTCTGATTTTTTCCTGGTTTAAGTAACGTGATGACAATCGAATGCTTCCACTGAGAGGAGAAATAGCATTTCCTGATACAAGCATTAAAAACATTAGCGAAGAGTACAAAATATCTTGTAGAAAGCGCTTTAATTGCCTGATTTTCTAATTCCATCATAACCTTTAGCTTTTTTGACTTTTAAATTTTTTTACAATTTGCTGAATTCCTCCCGATGAAACACTTGATATAAAATTCGTGTTTTCTCTGTCATCCACATGCAAAACAGTTGGTTAATTTCTTCTTCGTGCTCTAAATCAGAAGATGGCTTAGGTTGAAACTTAATTTCTAGCTCATTATCTAGCACATTACCTATTTAATTAGCTAGCTTCCGAGTGAAATGTAATACTCATGTGACTCATGGGTGAGATGTGTTTTGTACGCTCCTTCCGCATAGAGTTTGCAGTTTTCCATAAAGTATCTGGGTCCTCTTCTATATTGTCAATAATTTGTTCCAGCAGCCCGAACGGTAATTACGAATATCAGTTGAAATTTTAGGGGTGAGAAAGTTTATTTCACGCTTAATAGCACGGTCTTGAGAGAGAGTCCATTTTGAGGGTCTTGAGAGAGAGCCTATTTCTTCTTTTAATAGTATCTAAGATGAAGTTCGGAAGTCGGACCGTCTTGGGTTTTCTTTCTACATAGGATGAGGCATTAATTTTTTAATCTTTAATACGTAGTGTAACTCTGTAAATTGCATTTTCAATGCCTCCGCAGTGCCTGAGTACAGGATTGCTGGGAATATTCTGAAGAAGATTTCTATACTTGCTCCAATTTAATTTTTCTTGAGTTTTTGTGGGAAAAGGGTAAAATCCGTAAAAGACAATAGTGACCTGCCTGGAAATGGTCAGATGACAATTCCTCTATAACTTATAAATAAGGAGTTTGAGTGAGATTTTTAAGTAATACTATATCTAGTAAATCACCATGACCACGGTTGTTAATGGGTAAACTGAGTCGGAGCTATTAATCTGATTTGATTTGCATTGACAAAATTTAGAAGTTGTCTACCATTTCTGTTATTTGCTCTTGCCCAAGCACTGTTTTTTGCATTAAGATCAGCGGAAATAACTGTGGGGTAATCTATGGAAGTTAAAACATGAAGATCTTGAGGATTTATGTCACCCGAAGGATTGTAAACTGCAATAAATAGAAATTTCTCATTGGTCACACTGAACATGATGATAGCGGTGTGCACAATTCTCAAGACGTTGAGAAATTGGTATGTTATAAACTTGATGTTGTTTTTAATCAAGATTGCGGTTCCTCCGCCTCTGTAGTTTAGTCTGTCAGTCAGAATTACTTGGTACCCGTGAATTTTT
Source organism: Stegodyphus mimosarum (assembly GCA_000611955.2). NCBI lineage: Eukaryota > Metazoa > Arthropoda > Arachnida > Araneae > Eresidae > Stegodyphus > Stegodyphus mimosarum. Next base: position 44,724 of record KK121805.1, read on the forward strand.
AATTTGTGACAGGGACGCAGTTGAGTTTCATTGACTAGCATCAGGTCGATATTATGCTTTACTAAAAAGTCACTGATTTCAAATTTTTGTTTAAGTATGCAGTTAGTATTAAAATAGCATATACGTAATTAGCTCCTGATAGCCGCGTTCAAAGTGAGGTTATTCGTAGGATCGTTAAAATTAGTAATTAAGAGATGAAAAATACCCAAAGGCTTCCATGCCTACTTCAATTTTACTCATTATGGATTTTGACGCTTTAAATTTTAGGAAAAATTTCTTAGATTTACTTAGTTGTTTTTTGATCCAATCGAAGAGTCCTACTTGTGGATGATCTGCTGTTTTTTTCCAGATAGGAGTTTTCGGTTCGCTTCCAGTATTAGCGGCTCCTTGCAGTGAGGGAAACTCTTCATTATTTAGCTCAAGTCCCTGTTCATTCTTTCTCTTCTCCTGGGCTGTATTTTGAGCTGCAATTCTTCAGTTTTAGGAGTATTTCTCACACCCACGGTAGCACAAAACGTGATGACCGGCACACAGTGCGCTGGTAATTCTCCCTTACATAGATACGTTTCATGTGGGCCAGCGCATTTTAGGAAGCGCTCTTTATAATTACAAAGTTCTCTTGTTTGACCATAGCGCTGGCACTTGTGACATTGTACCAGCCTTAGTTTCTTTTTATACGTTTTCACGATGACTTCTAACCTGCGTAATTTTTTAACTCTGCAGACTTTCTTACCATCTTCGTTCCTCTTTGTGTCTATCACAAATAGCGGCAGATTGGTGATTTGTCCGTCCCGATGGCTGATAGGTTGTCTGATCTTAAGCACTGGTATGCCTAAATCGAGGATTTCTTGCTTTAATACTTCGATGTTTGCACTCTGAGGTAATCGTTTCACTACAGCCTTAACAGGTCGTTCAGAATTGATGAGAAATGTATGGAAGGGAACTCCTTCGTCTTGTAACATGCGTGTTATATTACGGTAGTCATCAGTTGAATAAGCGCGAATATTCACAGTATTGCCTTTCATGTTAGCTTTATATTTCTTTATTTCTAGTTGAACTTCGATCTTCTCTTTCAGTTCATCCCAGTCCCCACTAGAGACTGCAAGAACTGTAGGGGATAGGTAGAATGTGTCCAGCTTTCTGTGGCTGTATAAAGCCGGTTTCAGCATCATTTTCTTCCATGGCGTCATCGTTGGTTAATTCCGAGAACTTATTTTTCTGAGATCGCTCAAAAACATCAGTGTTTGATCTGGTGCGTTTGAGAATGTTTTGCGGGGTAACAAAGCCCTCGTCGTCCGTAATATTTTTCTTCTTTCTTCTTTTCGTACCGGAAGTGCATGTAAGCTGCGTATATGAATCCTGATTACGAAGTTGACCCAGAATTTCACTCATTTTTGATCGTAAGAAATTTATTGTCTCAGTTATCTCAGTATTAGAAATGCCAGATTGAAGAATATTTACGTGTTCAGCCTGAAGCTGAAGAAATGTTTGAACACCCGATTGGTTTACCCGTGAAGGATCAATATCCCTTAAAATTCATCTAACTTCCTCCTCATTTAAGGAGTTCATTCTCGTTAAGATAACAATAGCTCGCTCCTCTTAGTTAAACTAACGTAAAAACTGAATAGGTGCAGGTAACTGATATAAAAATAAAAAGCATACATCCCAAAATCCGTCATTTTAAACTCACTTTATGAATTGCAAACAAGCAAGAAAGCGAAAAACTCTTAGCTACGCGCAACACGGAAAAGCTATTTCTTCAGTTTCACTTCAAATAAAAAAATCAAGGTTACACTAGATGGAATATCACTTAAATTGCACTTTACTTAAAACAATTATAATTTAAATAAACTTAGAAACACAAAAAAGCGCAAATTCAACAACTCACCAACTTCTATGCCAAGATCTATGTGCGCTGGCTGATTAAGGTCATTTGAAACTAAAACTTTTATAATTTTGTTTCTTATAATACACAACCGGAGTAAACATGTGTTGTGAATTATTCAGTTCAGTTATGACTGTGCTGCAAATATTAAAAAATGACTAACCAACTGCAGCATAAATTGGTAAATAAGCTGTAAAAATTGTTTATGAATGTAGGTGAATCTGTATTTTTGTGTTACTGTATTTTACATATTTATGATTATGTTAATTTAATTTTTTATAGCGAAAAAAATGCGAAAAATTGTGTCCTGGAATGGACTTCAAAATAAAGTAAAAATCTTACTTACCAGTACGTTTTAAAAAATATTCATTTTAAAAGTTAATGTGATTTGAATAATGTGTATCTTAATGTACTTGCTTCTTCTAAAACGGAATTCCGGACGAGGTGGTTTATATCTTGAAATGCCGATGCTTTCGTTTTAGAAATTAAGACCAAATAACGAATCTGAATTTTTCGTGTTGAAAAACGATCTTTTTAAATAAAATACTTCATTAAAATCATAATCATTATCCTATAAAAATGTGTTGATAAAGGAATTTTAATAACAATGTTAAAGGAAACATAATATATTGCAATCAAAGACGAAGATAGGTATTCCTGTTAAATATGAAATCGACTATGCTTAATTTTAAAATTTTGAATTAAAAAACGCTTGTTCTCAATAATGAATAAACATATGAATTGTGATGAATGTATTAATTATAAAATGAATGTAATCTCATTTTTCCTGCTTTCATTTCTTGTACAAAACACACAACAAATACAAAACTTGGATTATTCGCATTTCAATGGATACTCAAATATCATAAATTCGTTCATATATGTGTTAGTATAAAATGTATTCATTAATAAACAGCAGATATTGAATTTTAATGAAGTGGAAACTATATTTATTTTAAATTTTGAGGAACTATTTGTAAAGCAATATTTCATGCAAGTTCATTAAATCTCACTTTGTGAGTGCTGTTTCAGAAGAAATGCATCAAAAACGAAATGTTTCGAAATGTATTTCATTAATAATGCATGGCAAATTTCAGTTTAACGAAAGATATATTCTAGATGTATATGTTAATTATTTAATGATTAGCCATATGGTATTTTGCTTTTTCTTCATAAAACCACTACAAATACCACTTGCTTGAATTACGCAGCTTAATTGCTCGTAAAATATTTCCAACTTTTTTGGTTTATTTGATATCACTCAGTCAAGTAATTAATTCTTTGATCTATTTTACTAAGAAAAAGAGCTTAAGTGCTTACCGTTTACTAAAATGCTTCCCATTTTTTGTAATTGTAAAATTTCTTTCATTTTCGAATTAATTATTTCCCTTGAGTGGAGTTCAGATTTATTTCCACTTAAGAATTTCAATGAAGCGCAAACTGCCTGTAATTTGTTTCATTAATTTTTTTCTCCATCCGTTAAGTATACAAAGTCTTAAAAGGATGAACATTATTTTGATGTCAGAGAAATCTGAGTTTTAGGGTATTTAAAAAAATTTCAGTTAGTTATTTTAGTGATAAACGTCCAAATATTTTCTGCTGTACGCCAATTCAAACTTGTGTTTAAATACAATTTGTAATTTACGACTAAAAAATTATATTCAGAGAATAATATTGCTAATTCAAATGCAAATTTCACTGCGAATAATTTACTTTTATTATTTATACTACCTTAAATTTATCTGAAATGCATATTCTCATAATATATATGCAAGTTTTATCAGTAGAATTAATTAAATTATTTAAAATTCATTAAGCTACAGAATAAAAGTTTAGATTATGAAAATCATCAGGTCAATTGACTCAATGTTTTTATGCGTTCAAGCAACGAAATGAAAGGATTTACCGAATTTCGTGTATTGCGAAAATATCATAAATTAATTACGTTACTATATTTTTATGATTACCTCTTCTTAATATTTATTATTATTATTATTATTAGTTATATTTGTATTTATATTAACAACTCTTTTTTATTAGAAAACAGATATGCTGCTTTTAAAATTTTTGTAATTTTACTATTGAATAGTGTATAGTGTAACTGAGAAGACACTGAAGCTTAAAAATAAAGGTGAAAAGACAAAAATAAATGTGTTTCTAAGAGTGCAACAGCAGACTTATAGACTGCGAGCTCAGGGAGCGTATAAAAAACCTTAGCAAAACATTTTGAGCGATCATTATAATCTTTACCCTTTAAGATTTATGATTTTTCCATTTTCATCCTTTTTTTCCGCCTTTTTCTGGGGGCTGGCAAGTTGCCCTACCTAACGACATTCACAACTCTAAGTTTTCGCAGTTTTTATTCCAATTGATTTATATATGTTCCGTAGTTTACCAATCCTTTGTTTTCCATAATGAATTAGTAGCGTAAGTCAAATTGAGCTTTTCTTTACAGAAATGTGTTTGTAAGGATTTCGAAGCATTCCTATAATTTCTGTTGGTAATTGATAAGTCTAATTGATAAGTCTAAATTCTCTGCGAGAACTCCTCCCTCAATACATTGTTTAAGCAGAAAAAAAGATCCAAAATAATAAACTTTTAAATTCTTTTTGAATTTCTCCCAGAAGTCTGGTAATTTCATTTCTTTGGCTTTAAAAACGTCGGTTATTTTATTTTTGAATAGTGCAAGAACAAATTCTGAATTACTGTCATACCAATAGGAATCACATTTCGAATCGAAATTAAAAAGAAGTTCTCCATTTATTTTCCAAAATTATCCGTTATCAAAATACAATTATAATCCATTGATTTTGCTAATATACTTTCTTCAGAATGTTCCTTAAAAAGAATATTCCTGATTCGATTTTCCATATATAATAAAAGATTATTTTGTTCCTTCAATACATTTCAATCTAGAAATTTTATTTTCATTTGTCTATTCAGAATCTTTCGAAAGAAATTTATCACATGCCTCAACGAATAATTTTCGATATCACATAAAAGCTGCTATTAACTTACTCAGTTTTGAAATCAAAAATCGATTACCTAACAGCCCATCTTGAAAGAAGGTCATCAAATGTTGGAAGTTTTATTTGAACAAAAACAAAATAGCCTGTACAATAACCCCGTCTCCAGAGCTGTATAAATAATAAAAGCTTACGTAACTCAGTTTATTAAATTGAAATAATTTACTGGAGATATCCATCTGTTGGAATTAGATAAAAGAATTTCTTAGAAGTGCTTTTGTAGTTTGAATCTATTTTTGAGGTAACCCAACAATCAACATTAACGGTGTATACAAGTTACTCAACGAATCGGCAAATTTGAAGGCAAGAACTACGCGTTGAAAGAAGAAGAAATTATTAACGGAATCATTATTTCAAATTGGTAGGTTTTTAGTTTGAATGTTTCTTACGCATTTCACGGAATTTTGTAACTGCAAATGTATAGTAGTAAGAGCTTACGCATTTCGGGGCTTCTATTACAGCTGATACAATTTCACAATCATCAGTATAAAAGTTAATCATTATTTCAGAATGTAAAATTAAGTATCGAAAATAAAAATTTGTTATATTAAAAGCTTTAATTCAAATATTCATGTATTAGAATCACACATTAGAATTTCTGATTAGTTTTAATAGAGTTGCTTTTCCAAGTAACAACACTATCACAGAAATTTTCTATGATATCTTTAAATACCTACTACTTATTAGTGTTTTTGCTCATAAACAGGCAGTCAAATGTTTCTTTTAATTTATCTCTTTATTGAACCGTTTTATATTAAACCAGTAAACAACGCAATAATATGTGCATTTTACAAAACTACGTACGTACTTTTCCTGCATTTTGCAAGAGTATAAAATATTTTCTCCTTCTTTCCAGCATGCCTTCGTGGTGTAACGGTAGCACACACGGAGCGTATTTGAGAGGTTCAGGTTCAAGTTCCGTCCAGAGCACTGCACACTTTTCGCCTCTTTCAAAATAACCTAATAACTCTACAATTGGCACCCGAACTAAAAAGTGGTGGGAAATAATCCGTCACCACCAGGATTTGGTGACTACGTTTCCTAATACCCAGTCGCTTTTGAAATGGAGAGTGTATAAGGTATTTTCTTCCTCCTGCCAGCATGCCTTAGTTGTGTAACGGTAGCACACTCGGCGCGCATTCGAGAGGTCCAGGTGCGAGTCCTGGCTAGGGCATTGCACAGTTTTCCCATCTCGTTCTTTAAAGTAGCCTAATGACTCTACAAGAGCATTATGTATTAAATATTGTAATGCGTAGTTAAACGTTTCGTACATAGCTCTATAAACTTTGAAAGATATTTAATAATCATAATTTCGCTACTATCTCATAAACTTCATCAAATCCTATATAAAGCTTTTAATTCTTTTTTATAACCCCACATATTATGATTTTTTTCAAGATTGCAGTTGAAGGAAGAAAATTTTTCATTTTTTTTTATTAAAAAAGACTTTTCGTAAAAAGAATGCTCTAATTAAATAAAATAATGAATTTCTTGGTAAACAAACTATCCAAATAAATTAAATTATATCGCTATTTGCGCCACCCCAGTCGTAACATCATTTAAATCGATTAATCACATAGAATAATATTTGTTATATTCGCAGATTAGATTTACTTATATTTTTAATAACCAGCTGCATGGATATGTCATGAAGTAAGTCTTAAACTGATAGATAAAATACACCAATTTAATTTCATATTTACTACCGCAATAATTCTTTGACTCATCAGAATTTATCGCCGGTGCATTCTTTGATAAAAAGGTAAATTTAGTCAACTAAAATTTCTTACAAATTTAGTATCTCAAATGTAAAAATACGGAGCTATCACGCTTCGTTCTCTGCCAGTACTGATCAAGATGATAACGCTTTAAATAAATTAAACATTTTTATAGATTTCTCAAAGCAAAACAACACTTCATACAATATAAGTCTTATTGTAACATATAGAAAGGGAAAATTGTTGTATCATTAAATGGAAATATGAATCAAGACTTATTTCTCATTTCAGTTCAACAGCTATGTTTATAATAATTCTGAAACTACAGTTTCAAATGTTCAGGCTATAATCTAACCCCTCATAGAAAAGTTTACCACCATTAAGAAGATAAAAAAGTATTAAATTAAAAAATAAAACTGATGTAAATATTCCTTTCCCGGCAGCGTATAAACAAAATGCACACTGCTAGGAAAACGGCTTGAGATTGGCCAATGACAATCCAAATGAGGGTCGCCATTAACTCCGCCCACGTCAGTGAAGTCACATTTCTGTCGTTTGTTTACATTCTGTTGGGCGTTAAGAAGTGCGTTATTTGAATGAGCAACATTTTTACTCTGTAATGTAAATTTGCTCTAGTGATGCTATATTTTAAATTTCTTTAAAGTATTATTTCCTTACTGTTCCAGAAGGAATATAAATTTATGTCTCAAACTTTACAAATTTTCTCTTTATATGCGTGCATGTATACATATGCACACATACATATATTTTCAATATATATATATATATATACATGTATAAATATATATATATATGTGTGTGTGTATGCATATATATATATATATATAACAAGTAAGAATGCAAAAGCTATAGTACACCCTAAACCCTCTGAATCCTATTCGAAGAAGCACGTTAGTGCCAAAATTACATATTAAATAAAATTAAAACTTCAAAATCAGAAGCAAAAATTCACAAGAAAATATAACTCAAATAATGCCATGAAAATTGTAATTTTTTGGCACAATGGGAAAAGCTGAAGTTGCAATAAAACAAGGTATACAATTAACAAAATGGTAATATTTCATTGAGGGTTGCATAGTTGTCTCGTCAGGGGAAAAGGAACCGTGCCACTTCCATTGAAACATTACCTCCACGCGTTTCAACTGACGACCAATTGAGACAATACCGCATAAAATAATTGACTGAACTTAAAAATCTATTAAATCGTTCAATACAAATCTAAATCGTCTCAATTGGGCGCCCCTTTTCCCTATAGAATTTCCCTAAGGATTCAGAGGGTTTAGGGTGTACTATAGCTTGAGCATTCTTACTTGTTAATGATAGAATTATAAAATTGCAGCTAGATGCGCAGTTCTTACAAAACCATAAAACGCTATCGTTCAAGTTTTAACTTTTTAAAGAAAATTATATATATATATATATGTGTGTGTGTATATTCAAAAAGACATATTTTGAATATACACGAAAGGAGAAATACATATTTATGGACATATATATTTCTCCTTTCAGTTCATTTTTCAGGATGTCAGATTTCTAGCGAATAATCTAGAAAGCTTTTTTCGCTTAATTGTTCACATCTTCACATTCAGTTTTTTTAAATAATTGAGATGAGTGTATTCATGTTTAATATTTCTACACAACTTATCACTTAATAATTCATTTACTTAATTTTGGATAGAGTGGGATGCCAATTCCAGTAGTTATGATTTTTAATTGTAAAATAATTTGTCTAAAGAAGCTTTTGTTTGTTTTATACTTTTTAATTCCCTTAAATGAAAATTACTTAATAATATTAGAAATAATTCTTAATCTATTACTCATTACACATTCTTAAACATGCTAACGGAAAATTTTCATTCAGTATCCTTATAAATGTATTTTAATTTACTAAGAACTAGTGTTGATAAATGAATTTCCATTGCTTTCTTTCTACATTTACGAGACAGTTTTCAATGCATGTAATTATTCTCCCTTCATGGCCCTCCTCCAGTCTTCTTTCTGCAAGTAATTATTCTCCAGCACAGCCCAACAGCGGCTGTGCGGGAAAGTCACTGAAACGCTGATAATTCGATCTGAGTTTCATTCCAGGTGGACAGGCTGGCTGCATGAGCACTTACCTAGTTTTGCACATGTGTAACATGGATTTGAGAAATTTTTTTTTCCTTAGAAAATCCTCGACAAGAACATCCCTCTAACATAGACCTTGCATGCTTTCCTTATTTAAATAAACTAAGCCTAACTAACCCTCCAAGTAAAACAGCTCCTCAATAGAAATGCTTCATATCTGTCGAGCAAATGACATTCATTAATGCAATAAATTGTCATCATAAACACTAAATCAAACTCGGAAGTGATTCTTAATTATGCTTACAAAAACAAAGTATTTAATTCCAAATTTTGTTGATTAATTTGTATTTTTAGAAATATTTGAATAAATTTTTGACCTTTAATAAATATAGTGAACCCTCTCTAAGAAGACTACAGCAGTTCTGCATAATTTTAATTTTGTGTAGAGCTTATCTCAAAGAGAAGATGTTCATACCAAAATTTTTTTGTATATTGAGAAGGAGTCAGTTTCAGAGGTGATCACAAAGAAAAGGTTTACTCTGTTATGATAATCTGTTCCTCACTTTTTTCAAGGATTTAGTTTGGTTTATTATGCCATTATGTGATCAGGGCAAAGCCTCGAGAGCTATCTGCTTAAGGAAATGGATGCCTTCGTGGAGGACGTTCTAAGGAGAACTGGCTCGTATACATGTTAGACATGGAGAAAATCATGAAAACACCCATGCAGCCAGCCCATTTGCGGGATTCGAACCTCAGACCGAACTACCAGTGTTCAGCAACCTTACCATTTTAGGCTGCTGTTGGGCACCTTTTTTGCTGGAAAGGAAGTGTTTCTAAGTTTGGGACATAACATACACAGTCCAGTCACATTAATGTGACCACCACGTACTTTCCATGTCAGAGTTAAATAGCCAATCACAGAAGGCAGGTGGCAGCACAGTGCAGTTGAGCGTATATAAAGGGTGTGTGAGGGCTTCGGAAAACATTTCAATCGTTGGCGTAATGCAGAAACGAAGCGATTTATCCGACTTCCAAAAGGGCATGATCATTGGCTTTCGGGCCAAGGGTGCAAGCATTTCCGAAACGGCTGAGTTTGTGAACTGTTCGCGTGCCGCCGTGGTAAAAGTGTACCGTGCATGGCAAAATGGGACTGTCCAAAATCAGCGACGTGGCAAATGTGGTGCACCACGGGCCATAGATGACAGAGGCGAACGACGGTTGCGGAGATGCGTTCGGGCAGATAGACGGGCTACCGTTGAGCAACTGACCACCAAAATGAACCAAGGGGCTACCAAAAGTGTCTCCCAAAGTACTATTCAGCGAACATTGCTGCGTCTGGGCCTCCGAAGCAGACGCCTGGTTCGTGCACCTATGCTGACTGCTGTTCATCGACGGCGAAGGCTAGAATTTGCACGCCAGTACAGCAGCTGGACGTCCACTGAGTGGCGACAGGTTGCGTTTTCGGATGAATCGCGTTTTATGCTCCATCGGACAGATGGACGTTGGCGTATAAGGCGTGAAACCTCTGAAAGGAACCACCCTGCAACCATTGCCGGAACGGTCCAAGCTGGAGGCGGGAGCATTATGGTCTGGGGAATGTTTTCCTGGCATTCTCTAGGTTCACTGATCATTGTGGAAGGCACAATGGATCAATACAAGTACGCATCTGTCCTTGCGGACCATGTTCACCCCTACATGCGCATTGTTTTTCCTCAGGATGATGGCATCTTCCAGCAGGACAATGCGAGGTGCCATACAGCTGCCAGTGTACGTGCGTGGTTCGAAGAGCACCAGGATGAGTTTACCGTCCTCCCCTGGCCAGCAAACTCACCTGACTTAAACCCAATCGAGCATCTGTGGGACCATCTCGATCGAGTTGTTCGCGCCATGGATCCTCAACCGCGTAATCTAGCGCAGCTGGCCACGGCATTAGATTCGGCATGGCTCAACATCCCAGAGAACACCTTCAGGGACCTATGTGACTCTCTTCCTGCACGTCTCGCAGCAGTCCGCTCTGCGAAAGGTGGTTATTCTGGCTTTTGACAGATGGTCACATTAATGTGACTGGACTGTGTATGAGACTAAATAGTCCATGTTAAGATTTGGTCTAGGAAGTAAATAATGTTAGAGCTGAAATTAAAATTATATAAATTCCAATGCCATGCATGTAATGAGAATCTCAAATTTAGTTTCCTGCGATGTGATTTTTTTGGGGGGAATGTAAAGATCAGGCTCTATTAGATTGATATATATTTATATAAAATTTAAGTATAACATGAAGTCCTATATTTGAGTATAATACTGAAAAATGTTAGACAGCAGAGAAAATAAATATATGTTTTCTTCACATATTATGGAATATTCATCCGTGAGTTAAGGGAACAGGATGTTACACAGTTCCAAATCCACCAGAAAAATGTATGATAGTCACAAGTTTGTGGACAAAAGATCCTTTACTCAAATGATAAAAGGCTACAAGCTTTAGAGAACATAGATGCTAATTAGGAATGCATGCTAAATACGATAGCAGTGACATCCACATAAATGCACTGTATTCATTTTAATAATGTTTTAGGTGGTTCTCACATATTATCTTGTTCACCGAGCAAGTTACATGATTTAGTGCCAATTATGGATGTGCCCTTTAGTAATTCCGTAGAAATGATTCACGCTTGGTGACCATTGCCGAAATTTCCACAAACTATCGATGGGATAGTACATAAACACCCTAATTTATATTGACATGAATGAAACCTGAATTTTTTTCACATGCCTTTCTAATAAAAAAAATTTACCCTTGGTTTCGTTTGATTTAATTAGTTATATCAAAGCCCTCGAGTGCTATCTGGAAGGGATACTTTCGTAAAGGACTTTCAAATGGAACTGACTGTTATACACATTTACATTTCAGAAAAATTATGAAAGAGCTCATGCAGCCAGCCCATTCGGCGGGATTTGAACCCGGACTGAACTGCTATTGTTCAGCGATTTTACCGCTTGAGTGCTGGTGGTCTGGCTTTTGGTGCTATTAAAATAAAATTCATCTATATTTATAAAGGGCCCATCAGAAAAATGCACACACTTTAACTAATAAAAGAAAATTTTTATGCTTTAGTATTGAACTTAAGTAAGTCAAATCATACATATCAGAGGTTAGGCTAGGTTTAATACAAGTGTTGCAGAGGTAGCCATTAGCAGCTAGACACATAGCTCAATACTAAGCAGTTATTTGAACAGTGTTAGTCGATGTGTCTGAGAGGGCTTGTGCCCATTCTGCCATAATTTTTTGACAAAGGACTTCTAGCCTTACCGATTTCCTGTACTACACAACATCCTTCTTCAGTCAACAGTCTTCCAAATCCATTGTGGTTCACTGTCATGTGTCACATGTATGTGAGAGTACCGATATGTTAAGGAAATACCATACTACGTATTGTAAGGAAAATTCAACTTTGAAACCAATATATACTAGATATCATCTGTTAAAGTCTCTACGTATTTTTCTGACAGATCTTGCATGTAAAGTTATACTTTTCATTAGTTCCACTTATTAATTAACTTAGGGATATTACTGTACAGAATATACATGAAACTGAACTGATAAGTTTTCAGATCTGTTTCTTTCATTTGTTTGATTTTCATAAATTTTTTAATAGTTTTATTTTTGATGTTGCTTTACATGATGTCAATTTAAACATAAGAAAGCAGAGAACAAAAGAAATTCACACTGAAAACTAAATTTAAAATTACTCTGAAGATTACTGATGATGTAAAATAAATAGTGGCTAATTTGTCAAAATTACATAAGAGGGCAAATAAATAATTATCATATTCAGATTTTAATTACAAGTAAAAATTTTATATTCATAACAATAAAAATGCACTCAGAAAAGCACATATTACTTGTTATTAATGCATTACTCACAACCACCTCGTCAAATTCAAAGATTGAACTTGTCAAATTTTTTAAATGTGCCAAACTCTGGCAACCATGCTCATAACAATCCTTTAATAGAACAATGTCGCCATTTTCGTATACATTCTTTGTTTTTTATTCCAAGTTCCAACAATTTTTAGAAACGAATTTATAAAAAAAATATTTGCCTTAATTTTAAAATATGATTTAGAATTTGCCTACATAGAAGAAATTATGTTGTAAATTCTAGAAATTTACAATAGGAATTTAGGAATACAAAATTTTGCCAAAAGATTTCTAAAGGGAATAACAAGGAAATGGATTTGGTAGATAGCCGATGCTACTGAGGTTTATGCGATGCTGAGTCGCTTAAATTCTTTAATGTTTGTTCAAGCAAAAATAAATCGCTTTGAGAGAAGAATAGGGCAAAAAAAATTACAGAAAGATTTGGAGATGAACATATTGTATTTTTTAATGGACTATGTAATCCTCATTTAATAAAAAAAATATATTTTAAATTGCTAAAGTGTGTTTTCTTTCGATAATGTTAGGCAACTTATGATAAATATGAATAATTCGAGTACCTGTTTAAGAAAAGTTGTGAAAACCATCAACTTACACCCAATGAGTAACGTTTAGCTTTTCACGTGTTAAATCCAAATTGAGCCAAGGTGGTTGTGTTAATATGTAAGTACCATTTTTTAGCAGGCAGTATGCTGTATTCTTTTATATACTGTAATATTTAGTTTGTGCTAAAATTATGTAGTGACTATAATTTTGCTTAAGATAGAAATTTTTCAATGCTACAGGTTTACAGTTTGGTTATTCTTTTACGTGATGAAAAGCAGCATGCTAAAACTTTTAAAAAGAATAACTTCGAACTCTAGCGAGTTCTTAAATTATGTAACAGTGCTAAACATTACTTTTTTAATTACTCGATGACTATTCCAGAAATAGATAGTTTAATTCTGTATACTAGAAAAAATCATTTCTGACTGGCATAAAATCAGAATTTTGAAACACTAATAGAAAAATCATTAAAAATACTTATTTTTAAAACTCTAATACAATAAAAACAGGTTAGCTTGAAATGTCTGAGTAAAAGATAACTTGTGCTATTATTAAATTCATAATTATGATCTATATGCAATCCTTCTTATGTTACATGATAACATAGACCTATACTTTTTAAACTCTATCTATTAATCTGGGAATTAGATTATTTCACTATAATAAATAAATAAGTTTTAATGAATGCATTATAGACGTCAATATGTTTATTGTCTGTAACATATTTTTGAATATTTTAATTAACTTATTTTTCCTCTTCAATTCTTCATCAATAATATGTGTATATATTTTACTTACGATGAAGGGAATTAACATTAAAAATGAATTATAGACTGAAAGTATTTTGCAAAAGAAGATATTGGAAAAGGAAATTATTGCAATGCATAGAACTTGTAAATAAATAAAACGTGATAATTAGTATGGTTTGTTCTTATTTGTTAAGAATGGATATTAAATTATGGATAATAGAATGGACTTCTAAATGTCAAGCGCTTATATGAGCAATAATACTCATTCATAACTTTCTGATCTTGATTTCGGTACCAAATGTAAATACAAAACATTATTGACGGTTTATTTGAACTCATATTAAATGTTATAATGTGATCTTAAGCCCAATGTGTTAATTACAAGATAATGATATATAGTCTGAATTTTAATTCATATATTTTTTTTAAATTCATAATTTTTTTAAATAACCTAATTTTAACCTGTATTCTTCTGTTAACAGGACAGGATTCAGAGACGTATGTATGTATCCACGTGTGATTTTGATTTCAGTTTAGTTTAGCATGGCAAAGCACACTAGGGTTATCTGTCTATGGGATGCCTTTGGGAGGACTTTTTAAAGGAAACTAGAAATACACTTTAGAAATGGAGAAAACCACGAAAACGTCCATGAAGCCAGCCCATTTGCCTGGAACTCCGTGTTCAAAGATTTTACCACTCGGCCACCGGTGGGCTTATGCACATGTGTATATGTGTGTGTATATATACAAATACACATGAATACATGCATACATTTCTGAATCCGGTCCCGATAATAAAATAGTACCTTTTAACCTTATATCTTACAGTTTCGATTAATTGTGTATACTGTCACCAATATAGTTTTGATTAATTTTATGTACTGTCATCAATAATAAGCTTATTATCATTAATTTCTTAATAAAGATTCAATTTCAATTGCCATCAGTTGATTCATGACTCGTACAAACCTTATATATATATATATATATATATAAGTTTTTTCAATATAAAAATCGCAATGTAAGTTACATAGCATATTTACAATAATTATTAATTACTCATACAGTATAATGTATAAAATAAGGCAGTAAATTGTAAAAAAATACTTTAAATGAATTTGGAAATAAATGAAAACATAATAATCTGCATATCATTAGATTTTTAAATGCACAAACGTTCACGATTAAAAGTACATACTAATGTAAAAAAATCAACATTAAATGCTTTTTCTCAAAAAAAAAAAAAAAAAAAAGTGG